>CM050166.1:1427211-1459711 GCA_027410445.1 Discoglossus pictus | reverse complement strand
TTTCCAAGACCTTCGGATTCTTCATCGTTTTACACAACTCCGGTACTACCGGCTGATAGATGCCCGTTATCTGTAGGCATCATGTAATGGTCAATCCCAGTGCACAAAATGCTACCATTTTCTTACCCAGCACTGTAAAACAGCGAAGCACTTCATTCTGATTCCTCATAAGGAGCTGGTTGGAAGAGTCCAGTGACGAGCAGATCTGGAGAGAAGGTAATCAGACATCAGTGAGATCACAATACAAGTCAGACCTCCTACATGAAGATGGAAAACACAAGGCCAAGACAAATATACTGCACATAAACCTTTACTTCCACCCTGACCAGATAACGCATTCCCTCTTTACTTAGCTCTCCTGAAGTGTCTGGCTCCAGTCTCTAATGGTCAGTCCACCCATGGTCCGACAGCTGAATCCCCCAGGCCGGACCCTCTTCTCTGTGCCCCACCAGACTCTCATAATCTTACTCTTTTCTCTCCACATTTCCCTTCTTGGTGCCTCTGTCTGGTCACTTTGTTATAAAAGTTGTCTTCTTGGGAACAGTCCATTATTGTATCAGTTTAGTGTTCGTCCGACTTTCCTACAACTCTCTGTAACCTTTGTATATTTGTCACCTCTCCCTCTCAGGTCACAGCTATTACTTGGGGTACAATGGATATATAAAACTATACATCATTATCTGAGCACTGATGGGAAAGATTGGATATTGTGTGAAATTATAATCTAGTGATAAAAAAATGATCTATGGTGAAAACTTGGGGTGGATCAGAAATACTGACTGGCCAGTAAAAAAGTCAAGCTTCAACGCAAGTTTACTGTAGGAAAATGCAATTTGTAAATAACATCTCTGCTCTGAGACTTTATCCTGAATTCAGCCTCTAACCACATTACACTATGAGAGCAATGTACCGAATACGGGCAGTATAGCACATATAGGACTATATATATATATATATATATATATATATATATATATATATATATATATATATATATATATGCACTGACCTCCAGTACACAGGGGGTGTATTTATTACTATGGAAGTCTGTGACGGTTGGGATTAGTATTACCAGTTACAGCGTTCTGTGATATGGCGGCGCAGCACGTGGCTTCCCAGCGCCTCCTTATATAAAATGTATACGTCGGGCCGTTTATAAACGTCTCATTTTCTTTTATATGTTTTCTCAGCCTGGTCAGACATCACAATAATTCTATTAGGTATATATTCGGATATAAATCTAACTACACCCACCTTACCTAGATGTCTGAATTACACATTGATGTCTAGTCAGTGATTTGTAATAGTAATGGTCAACATTAAATTTATTTTCCAGTTGAGTGATTGCCTCCACCCTGATAAGGTCATTAAGGGAGGGTTTGACTGAAAGACAGGTAGAATCGTTCTTTAGGAACTTATTAGATGAGTGATCAATCATTCATAGGCTTCCTTCATGTTAAAAACTTTAAGAGAAACAACTTTAACCAAGCAAGTGTCCAGCTAATGTAGAATACTGCATGTATATCAAACTTTGTGCGTGAAAAATTAAGTTCCTCCACCAAAACCACCCCCCCCAAGGGCTGAATCCCATTTTTGAAAGTAAGTTTAGTGTTGCTATGTTTAATATGAACTTACTAATGATCAATGTCTAATTAGAACGTCTAGCTCGTTAGAACACTACAGTGGTCCTGTAACGCGCACACACGTCCCACACAATACAAGACTTCTGGCTTCGTTTCCAAGCCGTGCAGAGTATGACCTTCAGAACAGATATGGTCAGATTACCTGGATGTGCATTAAATCATCACAGAGAACAAACATGTGAACCCTCCGCTGTTGGTCCCACTCACCTGAGAATGTAAGTTTACAAGTATGGAGTCCAACAGCGGCTCCAGGGTACGGCTCTCATTGGAAACGGAGCTCTCCAAGATCTGGCACAGGCTCTAGGACACAAGGAAGGGAAGAGAGACCGTTATACTGGAGACCACAAACCGTCATGGATACGATAGACAGGTACAAGACACTCGGCCACCAAGCCCGACCTTGTTGGATCTTGTCTGTAATAAGCAGATTATTTGTTAAATGATCCAAAGCAAGAAAAACAGAAACCCCAAGTGATACGTTACCAAATGTCTCATAAGGGGGAAATAACATTCCTTCCTGACCCCAGATACTGCCGATCGGATTCCTGCCTGGATCAATACCCCCTCTCTAATTATCGAGGATAACCCTGAATGCCCTATTTAATAAAAATTATATCCAGTCCCTTTTCAAAGTTATCTATCGAATCCGCTGTCACCAAAGACTAACCACCATTACTGTGAAGAAACCTTTTCTTTCTTTAAGGTGGAATCTTTTTACTTCTAACCTCAGGATGTCCTCTTGTCAGTTAGAAACCTCTTGGATCTATTTATATAAGGTAATCACATCTCCTCTTAGACGCCATTTTTCTAGAGACAATCAGTGTAATTTGGTTAGATTTTCTTTATACCGTAGCCCCTCCATTCCCCTTATTAGTTTTGTACTTCTTCCAGCTCTAAAATGTCCTTTTTATGTAGTGGTGTCCATATTCCAAATGTCGGACTAGGGACCAAAGATGTATTGTAGGGTGTAGCTGAAAAATCTCATATAAACCATAAAACCAACCAACTTGCCAAACTGCACCTAAGATAGAGGACCACCAGCTATATATTTTCTGCAACCGATGAGAATTTAGGGTCTTCCACTCCTGGGTACTTGTCGAGTCTGTCATATTTATTCGCCTCTATACTTAACGTCATGGAATCAGTTGCGGATTTAAATTGTTCAGTCGTGTCCAAGTCTCAGTAACCCAAATGGACTGTAGCACTCCAGGCACATCTTGTGCCTGGCCATGCTTATCCATAAGGTTTTCTTCGCAAATACACTGCAGTGGGTGCCAGTTCCTTCCCCAGTGGACCGAGATATGTCTGACCTCTCTGCTATGACCTGCACATCTTGGGTGACCTTACATGGTTTAGCTCACAGCTTCATTGAAGTACACAAGAGCTTCACCATCACAAGGTAGCGGTCAAGAAGGGCTGGAATCAGTTAGCGCTTTATCAATAAACAGTAAAAATAATAAGGTTCTGATGTGCAAATTTGTTTCCAAAACTGGGACTTTTACTAACATTATTATGAATTCAAGCTCATCTTACATAAACCTTACAATACAGGTCACATGACACGGTTTAATCCATCCTTTGCTTCTCACCTTGGTCACATAGAAGGCCTCAACATTTTTCTTATATAGAGCCAAGATTCCAGGAATCAGACGGGGGAGCTGCTCTTCCAATTTTTCATTTGGTAATAAGTGACTCATTGGCCCAAGAGCTTCTACTACAGCCAACCTGACCTGTCATTGAAGAGAGAGATAAGAGATAGTTATATGGATAATGTTCTACAGTCATGAATAGATACCAGGAGAATCCACACTAGTGTAGATTGAGGTCATGTTTAGTCATGGAGAGCTCCGACCGGAAACATCTCTACTACAACCTGACCAGACATGGAGAGCTACCAAGAGAAACTGGTCTACTACAGCCTGCACAGTCATGGAGAGCTACCAAGAGAAACCGGTTTACTACAGCCTGCACAGTCATGGAGAGCTACCAAGAGAAACCGGTCTATTACTGCTTGACCAGTCATGGAGAGCTACCAAGAGAAACCGGTCTACTACTGCCTGCACAGTCATGGAGAGCTACCAAGAGAAACCGATTTACTACAGCCTGACCAGTCATGGAGAGCTACCAAGAGAAACCGGTCTATTACAGCCTGCACAGTCATGGAGAGCTACCAAGAGAAACAGGTCTACTACAGCCTGACCAGTCATGGAGAGCTACCAAGAGAAACCGGTCTATTACTGCTTGACCAGTCATGGAGAGCTACCAAGAGAAACCGGTCTACTACTGCCTGCACAGTCATGGAGAGCTACCAAGAGAAACCGGTTTACTACAGCCTGACCAGTCATGGAGAGCTACCAAGAGAAACCGGTCTATTACAGCCTGCACAGTCATGGAGAGCTACCATGAGAAACAGGTCTACTACAGCCTGACCAGTCATGGAGAGCTACGACCAAAAACATCTCTACTACAGCCTGACCAGTCATGGAGAGCTACCAAGAGAAACCGGTCTATTACTGCTTGACCAGTCATGGAGTGCTACCAAGAGAAACCGGTCTACTACTGCCTGATCAGTTATGGAGAGCTACCAAAATAAACAGGTCTATTACAGCCTGACCAGTCATGGAGAGCTACCAAGAGAAACCGGTCTACTAAAGCCTGCACAGTCATGGAGAGCTACCAAGAGAAACATGTCTACCACAGCCTGACCAGTCATGAGGACAAAAACATCCACAAATAGAGTGATATCATGCCTGCTACAGAGTGATGCAAAGTTTAGAATAGTGAGGTTGAGCCAATCATGGAGCACTATCAGGAGGTGGCACCATATCTACCAGAGTTTAGAACAGTACTGATACCATAAGAAATCAGATTGGTGTCTGGTACCGTCCAGTCACAGACACACTAGGAGGAGGCAGTAGCACGAACATGAGCACTTATCTATAATAAACACGATAAAACACAGCAGCACATTGCAAATTAAAAAATATTTGGTGACTCTATGACTTGGTGATCACCTTCCTTCCACAGCTGCAGTAATGTATGGTTTATTATACAAGTTATCTCCATTGAATTAGAGAGCAGACCACTAAAGTCAGGAAGGAAGTGGCCTCCCATTCTGAGAGATCCTGAGAAATAACATTGGTATCATCTCATAAGCGTCCAAGATGATCAGCATTAGGGGACTACGGGAAAAGAGGAATCAGAGGAATATGAAACTCGGAAACAAACGGATAGATTTGTTTGAGCGTCAATGTTCGTAAAATTGCCCTGAACCAATCCGTCTTCCTCTAAAGGGCCACCCACCTTGGACTCTCTATTCTGCAGCCAGTTATTAAACAATACATCATAAGCATTGAAGATATCTCCAGAGAAGGTGTCCTTCCTCACAGTGGGGTCCGGGGCCTGGTCTAAGTTCGCCAGATACTCCTGGATACTCTCACTGAAATGCTGCAGAGCTGAGAACAAATGAATAAAGTATAATAGGATTAGTACTCACTGCAACCATCAGTGACACACACAGGAAGTGACCTATACTCTATTTATACATATATGCAGTGGATATAAAAAGTCTACACACCCCTGTTAAAATGTCAGGTTTCTGTGCTGTAAAAAAATGACAAAGATAAATCATTTCAGAACTTTTTCCACCTTTAATGTGACCTATTAACTGTACAACTCAATTGAAAAACAAACTGAAATCTTTTAGGTGGAGGAAAAAAAAAATAAAAAAAAAAATAATGTGGTTGCATAAGTCTGCACACCCTCTTATAACTGGGGATGTAGCTGTGTTCAGAATTGGTCTGGGAGGCTACCAAGAGGCCTACAGCAACATTAAAGGAGCTGCAGGAATATCTGGCAAGTACTGGCTGTGTGGTACATGTGACAACAATCTCCCGTATTCTTCATATGTCTGGGCTATGGGGTAGAGTGGCAAGACGAAAGCCTTTTCTTAAGAAGAAAAACATCCAAGCCAGGCTACATTTTGCAAAAACATATGGGAAAAGGTGTTATGGTCTGATGAAACCAAGGTTGAACTTTTTGGCCAAAATTCCAAAAGATATGTTTGGCGCAAAAACACTGCACATCACCAAAAGAACACCATACCCACAGTGAAGCATGGTGGTGGCAGCGTTTGGTGGCAGCGTCATGCTTTGGGGCTGTTTTTCTTCAGCTGGAAGTTATCTTGCAGATAATTTTATTGTGGAGGTTCAATCTTATTATCTTATATGTGAGTTTACAGGTGGCCAAGATCTACCTGGAACCACATCGCTCGCCATGTGGACAAGAACAGGAGCCTCCACCTCAAATTTCCCATCACCTGCACCTGGAGAGATGGAGACCCCAGAACGGCGATACCACTGCCATGGGTCTGAAGGGGGTGAGGATGGGTGATATCAGGCTGAGGTTATCTATACTCTGTGCCTCGCTCCCAGCCTCACTCACCATCAACACTCAGGACTATTGTTAGGACAAAAACAGAAAACTAAATGATTACAGTTTTAGAGGTAACGATGCTCGGAATTAAACACGGGCACATCTGGGTACACACAATTATATTCCTAGGCCAGCGAGAGGTCTGTGCATATGGGAGGTGAGGCACGGGAGGGTCAGGCACAGGGAGGCCAAGGCACAGGGAGGCCAAGGCACAGGGAGGCCAAGGCACAGGGAGGTCAGGCACGAAGGTGGCAGGTAATAGACGTGGGACCTGCACACACCACATGGTTTCCATTATGGCAATACACAAAAGACCAGCCCTAAACCACTAGCTGAGGGGCTTGCAATGCTGTGAAAGGGTTAAAAGAAAACTGTCCGTGTGTTTATAGGGACCTCAGCAGAGGCCATGTTTATACATCACTCAAGTAAAACCTGGGTGAGCTTTAGGTATCGACATAATGTACCAGGTGGAACAGCAAGGACCCAGGAAACTAAATGACAGGACTTGGGACCCTCGCACGCGGGCCTGGGCAGAACGTTATCCTCTATGGGAAAACGCCAGTAACAAGTCATTGTATTACCGTTTTTTTGCAATTGTGCTGTGAAAACTATCATTTTAGTTTCTGCTAATCAACTTCCTGAGATGTTAGAAGACTTTAAATGCAAAAGAAGTGTCTATGCACAATGCAATGTGGAAGAAAAAGCTGCCAGTGCTTTCAACAGAACTAATGGAAAGCTCCTGTGATTACAAAAAGACACAACTTCCTGAGAAAGTGAAGAATATCCCACTATTATAAGGAGTAATGATTTTGTAACGTCTGCGTAGGCGTCAAATATACACGCATGCGCTCTTCGCTCGACGCAGCGAAGCCAGGACGTGACAGGGAACTTACTATTTGAGAATAATAAAGAACAATTTAATGTATTTAGTTCTTCAAAAGACCATATAGAAAAAATGTGACCCCAGTGGGTTTAAGCAAAATGTTGACGTGTCAGAAAGGTCAATTCTTAAATTGGATATGAATCTTTACTGTAATCGTATAAAACATCACGCCATTAAAATATCCCTGGTCTGAAGTGGGCAACATCTGATTGCAAGGATATCCTAAGCCCACTTATTAGCAAGTCATTCGAAATCTCACCACTAGAGGGTACAACACCACCGAAAAAACATTGTATATAGAGAGAGGGTCCCATCATCCCACACATGGTACCTCCTGACCGCATCCCCCCACCCCCCTAGCTGAGGACACGGGGGTGGCGCCCACTTACCCGCACAAGACACTGGGGTGATGGCACTTACCCACACAGAATACGGCCTTCATGGGATCTTGCTTGGCCATACCGAGCATGGGGAGCATTGTCCCAAGGATGGAGTTGAGAAAAGGCACCATCCCAAACACTAGAGGAACAAGACACAAGAACAGCGAGAGGGAGGTCAAAGTGGAAACTGGGAGGAAATCTCTCCCACTCCATCCTAGGGCTGCACACACCACCCATCTCAGGATCACTCCGTACATCCAATCACTTTCCAAGATCTGGTGGTCCTAATTCCCTGATCATTTCCCGTATGGACTACTGCAAGTCACTGGTAAGTGGCCCCCACTCTAGTCCATATTAAATGCCTCTGTTAGGCTGATAAATCTAAAGGGCCTCTTATCAGCTGCCCCCCCCACCCTCTTCTTTCATTGGCCTCCAATATCCATTAGAAACAAGTTCATAATCCTAACACAAGACCACCCTCAGATCTAATCTCCAGGTAATCCCTCAACAGCCCCATCCATTCTACCCAATATGTGGCGCTCATCACTGGTGATATCTCCTCACATGCTCATCTCCAAGACTTGTCTTGTGCCACTGCCTCTCTGTGGAAGTCTCGACCTCTTTACCACCCTGCCACACTCTCCACCCCGCCACACTCTCCACCCCCCACCCCGCCACACTCTCCACCCCCCACCCCGCCACACTCTCCACCCCCCACTCTGCCACACTCTCCACCCCCCACTCTGCCACACTCTCCACCCCCCACTCTGCCACACTCTCCACCCCCCACTCTGCCACACTCTCCACCCCCCACTCTGTCACACTCCCCACCCCCACTCTGTCACACTCCCCCAACTTGCTCCCTACATATAAACACACAAACACCAGACTTGTATTATTGGTCAATCTCACCCCAATAGCTGGACAGACACACGGCTTCTGGTCATCCTCCCAGATATACACCCAAACATTTACTGATGGTGAACACTCAAAGGAAGACAAATTACACCATATTAATGTATGGTCTCTCCCCGAAACCCGACCCGACATCCCAATCAATTTTGTTGAAAACTCTCCAGCCCTAAAAACGTATTCTCAAGTAAAAAAGTCACAAATGGATTAAACACTTCAACATAGGAATTATTGGGGTTTATATAGTGGAACAACCAAGTCTAAAACTACATTTTCCCCTAACATTTTTAATATAAGTACCAATATGTTGTACCTTTGTCTCGCCGTGCGCACGCGGACTCACAATGGAGATTTCATGGCTGTCTATCTAAATATTGTAATTAATAAAACATTTCTGACCTCAAGATAACGGCTCTACAAATTCCTGCTCGAGTTTTCTTTTTATACAGTTGGTCCCTTACGCATTTCGCTGCCAATCCTGGAAACATTGCTAATAAACGCAAAGATGACAAAGTAACTTGACATCTGCTCACCATTGGCCGTGGAGAGGTTGGCTAAGGTCTGCATGATGAAGAAGTGTGGGAGGACACCTGGCTGGAACTTCACCAGAATTTCCTCCATTACACAATTGATGAAGTTTCTCCCAACAGCGACAAGGACATTGCCGGCCGCCTGCTGCCACTCAAAGACGATATCCTAAGAGACAGAAACCACTGTAAGAAAAGTTGTTTCATTTATCAGTTGTAGATGGAGGGCGATATTTCCCCAAACTGGTTTAGAGGATGTGGCCAAAGAGGTACACCTAATCACCTTGTGCGGGATGGTTAAGGATGTTTGGGACATGGTTAGAGCGAGAGATTAATAGAGAGCCAGTGAAAGGTCTTCTTTATCTGCCCCTTTCCATAAAATCAAAAATTGGAGCTAAAATATCTGATTTCATATTTGTCACTACAGGGCCATTTATAAAATATAAATGTTACAGAAGGATTAACCTTATTCTCATCTTATTAATCTGATTATGATGATGGAGAAACGATCTAGCACCTTGAGATAAGATGGATAGGTTAAAAAGTGATTTAGGCTCCTTGGCTTCAAACAAGCTATGCAAGGCATTTGGTCCATTATCTGGATTGCGATGGAGACATGATGACTATATAAGAGTTGGACGATGGAGTTGGACGATGGAGTTGGACGATGGAGTTGGACGATGGAGTTGTCAGAGCGCCGCACATGATCAGATATTATTATTATACAATGTAATTGCAGTATGTGGTTCTGATAAGTGAGAACGTACACATGTGTGTGATCCGATTTGGCACAATAATGAGGAGTTGTTTTTTCCTCTTTTTGTGCCCATCACCGTCAGACACATGCACCTTTACTTAGTGCAGAGCAGACTGTCTCTTTATTCTTCTTAAAGAAACAAGATCTCACCCACACCCCTTCCTAATTCCCTCCTTATATGAGGGGGGGTCTGAATACTTAGTGTGACCGCCTCAACAGGCCATAAACCCCCCTCCCATCCCAGATACACCAGAGCCTGGGGATTATTTGGCCAGGTAACTTCATATCCCAGGCCTGTGTTTTGCGGTTAGGTGAAGCATATCACTTTATGACTATCTGAGGCTAGAGAGTGGATGCCTGGCCACAACTTCTTGCAGAAACTTTTGGTTTAACCCCTTGCAGGCCCACTAATACAAAATGGCAGAAAGTATCTCTGTTAGTTTACAGGTAAAATAACATTATTACAGTACACATATCCCAATATAGTAACCCAACATCCATTATTGTGGCCCACACTACACATAAAAACAACACGTCACAGTCCTTACATCAGTATCATGTCCACTTTGATAGCCTTTGCTATTAGTAACCCAGTGTGCCAGAGTCAGGAATATCAGAGTTACTTGTGGGGTCCAAGGGAGTCCCAGAATCATGACAAATAGTTTAATACATAAGCAAAATGAGATGCAATAATACTATACTATGCTTATATTGTTATTCAAATATGCTTTATTACTAGATTCAGGTGTATAAACTAGAGGGGGGAGAGCAAGAACTAAATCTGAAGCCCGAGCCAATACAAGATTACATTTCCTTATGATTCTGACTGATCCAATATGGCACCCTATCTTCACACCATTACCCACTCGTCACTGTTTTTTCTACTGATCAATAAAAAATATAAAAGTAACATAGGAAGTCTTGTTAGACAAAATGTGTCAAATTATTAAAAAGTAATTTAATTTAATAAACAACTTTGTAATGGGGAAGTTCCATCTGGCTAAGAGCACAGGAAGGACAATATGGTGATGCCACTTTTGGACATCACTTTGGAAAATGTTGTGTGTGTGACAAGGAAGTTTATGGTTCCAACAGGTTGTTAGGTCTAACTTGTACATAATCCATCCTATGCTATGCTTCAAAGCGGTCTAATACAGCAAGCATAGACCTAAAAGGAGCCATGTTTCAAATGGAATTGGATTAAAGAGTGCAGTGCAATAACTATTTCTGGGAATTCTAAGCAGGAAATACATTTTTTTAACTTATTTTAGAAATTCAAATGTGAACACAAATGTTCTATTTATTTAGTGATTGAGAGCCTAATCCCTAACACAAGTACTGACAGTACAGTCACAAGTCCAACTTGGGATTGGCAGAAACAGTCATGGGACACAGAATCCAAAATCACATGAACCCACACGGACAGATCTCTGCTCTTGTGGAACCTCAACAAAGATCTGATGCTTTATCTTCAGTTAAAGGGAGGGAGGAATGGGACTAAATGTGGACCTGGACATTGGTTGGACAGCACATCTGGTATCAGGGACATTGGTTCTTAGCCACTCTCGGCGCAGTGCTACGTCTGTTGCATCTCAAATTGCAGCAAATCTTACAAACTGACCTGCCAACCACAATCACTTTTTCCCAGGGGCCACAACAATTACAACACGTAATTCTGGTATAACTTCTCAAAGGATACGGAGAGGGAAAAATAAAAAAAAGCAACCGAAGCACTATAAGATGGGACTAACTACAAGATGAAATCGATGTGCCTGCGAGCTAGCCCTGGACTCGCCCATCGTATACGTTTGTCTCCCATGTCAGTGCTCCTCTACTGGTCAGGTACCCTCTTGGTTAATTCCCCATCTCTACTCCTCCTATAATTTCTCACCTCCCTTTCTCTTCCTTGACCTCCCCCCAATTCAAAATACAAATAAGAGAACCCTTAACCTTTGTTTGATCGTACCATAACCTTAGAAGTCAAAGAATTTCTAGGAGCCAGAAAGGTTATCTATCTCTATGAAGGGCTTCTTTTCAGGGTCCTAATAAATGATACTTTGGAAGATATTCAGCAGCCAGCAGTACACATCTTAGGAGCCCAGCGCCCCGGAGGTTATTGGATACACAGTTGCAGGGTACCATGGGTTGGCTCAGGCCTACTTAGATCATATTGCCATATTTAGTGATACTTGGAAAGATCACCTAAGGCACATCCAAATGATATGCCATGCTATAGAAGGGGCTAATTTAACAATTTGCCCAGACCAGTTCCAGTGGGCTTTGGCCTATGATCAGTACTTGGGCCACTGGGTGGGCAGATTAGGCCAGAGCCAGCTAAGGTGGAGGGAACAGCTACTTGGCCCATACCCCAGACTAAGAAGTAGGTGATGGCTTTCCTGGAAGTCACGTTTATCCTCTGTTACAGTACCATGTCCAAACCATAGACAGACCTGACTAGGAAGCAGATGCCAAGGATGGTGGACTGGACCCCTGCCTGCGAGGTTGCCTTCCAAGCCCTCAAGGATGGTTTAACTTGCTCCCCTGTTCTGGCTAGCCCGGACTACCAGTGACCCTTCATAGTACAGACTGATGCCTCTATATTTGGATCGGGGTCCGTACTGAGCCAGAAGGATGAATAGGGATGCGAACACCCCATAGCCCACCTCAGTAGAAAGCTGCTGCCAAGGGAGGTGGAATATATAGCCGTGGAAAAGGAGTGTTGGGTTGTGGTATGGACAACATTACCTCTATGGAAAGGTAACGGATCATAATGGGGGATATGTTGGCCTTCTAGAGAGGCGTGGGACTGGGGTGTATAAACGTGCTAAGCATCAATAAAAAGGGGTCAGTTTAAACATACATAGTCGATGTGTGTGTTTCATTCTGAGGGATATAATAATCCTTATTTCTGGGATTATCGTTGCTGGATCTGCATTGGATCCGGTTATAGCCGGTGTCTGCTTGGTGGCTATAGGTTCCCGTGGATTGCTGGCCTCTTTGGTGGCTGTTCCTGGTTTGGTTCTGTTCCTGCTATCAGGGACTCACAAAGCACCGGGCGGTCCCACAGGGCAGGTTTGATCTAGGCTCTTATCAAGTAGTGCTTTTGTGTATAGACGAGGGTATTTACCCACAATGCAATACTGCAGTCTTTGCAATGTAATGAGCGTTAACTTAGAGCCTGGAAACAAACACAGTGTTGACTACTGTAATATTGTGAAACATTCCCTCCACCAGGGACGTCATGTCTTGTGAAATCTTGTAATGCCAAACTGTTTCCTTCACGGATTACCTACTTCATATCGTTACTTGTTTAATCTAAAAACGCAAAGTATTCATTAAAAAAGTAACTTATTTACAATTTAATGGCGAGTGTTAAGCACCTTATACATGAATGGATATGGCAGGTTCGTGAATGTTACTAGGTATATAATATCTACAGTGCCTACAAAAGTATTCACCCCACTTGGCATTTTTCGTGTTTTGTTGCCTCACAACCTGGAAGTAACGCGGATTGTCTGAGGATTTGCTTCATTTACAGAACCTGCCACAACTTGGAAGATGTTTTTATTTTTTTTATTGTGAAGCAAACAACAAATAGGACAAAATAACAGAAAACGTCAATGTGCATAACTATTCACCCCCCTAAAGACAATACTTTGTAGAGCCACCTTTTTTGTGGGAATCACAGCTCCAAGTGTTGCTTTAGCCGTGTGTTTGGGGTCATTGTCGTGCTGGAAGGTGACCCTCCGTCCTAGCCTCAAATCACGCACAGAGTGGTGCAGGTACAAGAATATCCCTGTATTTAGCACCATCCATCTTTCCCTCAACTCTGACCAGTTTCCCATCCCCACAGCATGATGCTGCCACCGCCATGTGTCACTGTGGGGATGGTGCTCTTTGGGTGATGTGTTGGGTTTGCGCCAGACATAGCGTTTTCTTTGGCCAAAAATTTCCATTTTAGTCCCATCAGACCAGAGCATCTTCCTCCATACATTTTGGGAGTCTCCCACGTGCCATTTAGTTTTTTGCTGAAAGTAATGGCTTTCTTCTGGCCACTCTGCCATAAAGCCCAACTCTATGGAGCGTCCGGCTTATTGTCGTCCTATGTACAGATACTCCAGTCTCTGCTGTGGATCTCTGCAGCTCTTCCAGGGTTACCTTAGGTCTCTGTGCTGGCTCTCTGATTAATGCCCTCCTTGCCCGGTCCGTGAGGTTTGGTGGGCGGCCGTCTCTTGGCAGGTTTGCTGTTGTGCCATGTTCTTTCCATTTGGTTATGATAGATTTGATGGTGCTCCTGGGGATCATCATAACCTAACCCTGACTTGTACTTCTCAACAACATTGTCCCTTACTTGGTTTGAGAGTTCCTTGGTCTTCATGGCAGTGTTTGGTTAGTGGTGCCTCTTGCTTAGGTGTTGCAGCCTCTGGGTGTTGCAGCCTTTCAAAAAAGGTGTGTATATGTAATGACAGATCATGTGACACTTAGATTGCACACAGGTGGACATCATGTCACTAATTATGTGACTTCTGAAGGTAATTGGTTGCACCAGAGCTTTTTATGGGCTTCATAACAAAGGGGGTGAATACATACGCACATGCCAATAGTTTTCTATTTCTAAAAAATGTTTTATGTATATTTTTTTCTCATTTTACTTCACCAACTTAGACTATTGTGTTCTGATCCGCCACATAAAATTCAGATTAACAAAACATTGAACTTAAGGCTGTAATGTAACAAAATAGGTAAAAATTCAAGGGGGTGAATACTTTTGTAAGGCACTGTATGTGTATCTATTTCTTTTTAAGTATTTTTTTTATTATTAAGTGCTTTTAATTATTTACTGCCTCAAATCAAATAAACAGTCCCTATATGGGTCTGTTCCCTACAGTATATACAGGCACAGACTTTGCAGGGCTTGATATACAGTGTAGTGTCCTAGCCTATCAGGGACCAAGTCTAAACTACATTTTGCAGATGGTTGCGAAGAGATGGTTACGGATTAGTTAATATGAGTCACAGCAGAGCCTGTGTCTGCATTCGCTGCACAGAGGATACGGATACCCAGAAGATCTATGTGATTATAGGTTGTAAATACAGAGATTATATGCAAAATAAAAGTACATAAAAGTAAAGCGATAAATACATATATTGTATCTAATGTTATGACTGATACTGGCACCCAGAGTGGGACTACCATGAACCCCACAAGTGAGGGCCCTTCTTGCCCAGGGCTGTATTGGCACAGACCCCTGAATTTATGGACTTCAGGATTGTGAGGGCTAAGACTGTGAGGCTTTTATTTATTGTAATTTTATTTCTACCAGTTATGTGTTGTATGAAATATTGTTATGTTGGGGACAGTGGAGTGCGGGTCTCGGGCCAGAGCTTATCACGTTGGGGACAGTGGAGTGCGGACCATGGGCCAGAGCGTATCATGTTGGGGACAGCGGAGTGGGGACCGCGGGCCAGAGCTTATCATGTTGGGGACAGTGGAGTGGGGACTCCAGACCGGAGTGTATCACGTTGGGGACAGTGGAGTGGGGTCTCCAGACCGGAGTGTATCACGTTGTGGACACTGGAGTGGGGACTCCAGACCGGAGTATATCACGTTGGGGACAGTGGAGTGGGGACTCCAGACCGGAGTATATCACGTTGGGGACAGTGGAGTGGGGACTCCAGACCGGAGTATATCACGTTGGGGACACTGGAGTGCGGGTCTCGGGCCAGAGCTTATCACGTTGGGGACAGTGGAGTGCGGACCATGGGCCAGAGCGTATCATGTTGGGGACAGCGGAGTGGGGACCGCGGGCCAGAGCTTATCATGTTTGGGACAGTGGAGTGCGGGTCTCGGGCCAGAGCTTATCACGTTGGGGACAGTGGAGTGTGGACCATGGGCCAAAGCGTATCACATTGGGGACAGTGGAGTGGGGACTCCAGACCGGAGTGTATCACGTTGGGGACAGTGGAGTGGGGTCTCCAGACCGGAGTGTATCACGTTGTGGACACTGGAGTGCAGGTCTCGGGCCAGAGCTTATCACGTTGGGGACAGTGGAGTGAGGGTCTTGGGCCAGAATGTATCACGTTGGGGACACTGGAGTGGGGACTCCAGACCAGAGTGTATCACGTTGTGGACAGTGGAGTGGGGACTCCAGACCGGAGTATATCACGTTGGGGACACTGGAGTGGGGACTCCAGACCAGAGTGTATCACGTTGTGGACACTGGAGTGCGGGTCTCGGGCCAGAGCGTATCACGTTGGGGACAGTGGAGTGGGGACTCCAGACCGGAGTATATCACGTTGGGGACAGTGGAGTGGGGACTCCAGACCGGAGTATATCACGTTGGGGACAGTGGAGTGGGGACTCCAGACCGGAGTATATCACGTTGGGGACAGTGGAGTGGGGACTCCAGACCGGAGTATATCACGTTGGGGACAGTGGAGTGGGGACTCCAGACCGGAGTATATCACGTTGGGGACAGTGGAGTGGGGACTCCAGACCGGAGTATATCACGTTGGGGACAGTGGAGTGGGGACTCCAGACCGGAGTGTATCACGTTGGGGACACTGGAGTGGGGACTCCAGACCGGAGTATATCACGTTGGGGACACTGGAGTGGGGACTCCAGACCGGAGTATATCACGTTGGGGACACTGGAGTGGGGACTCCAGACCGGAGTATATCACGTTGGGGACACTGGAGTGGGGACTCCAGACCGGAGTATATCACGTTGGGGACACTGGAGTGGGGACTCCAGACCGGAGTGTATCACGTTGGGGACACTGGAGTGGGGACTCTAGACCGGAGTGAATCACGTTGGGGACACTGGAGTGGGGCCTGCGGGCCAGAGTGTATCACGTTGGGGACACTGGAGTGGGGACTCCAGACCGGAGTATATCACGTTGGGGACACTGGAGTGGGGACTCCAGACCGGAGTATATCACATTGGGGACACTGGAGTGGGGACTCCAGACCGGAGTGTATCACGTTGGGGACACTGGAGTGGGGATTCCAGACCGGAGTGTATCACGTTGGGGACACTGGAGTGGGGACTCCAGACCGGAGTGTATCACGTTGGGGACACTGGAGTGGGGACTCCAGACCGGAGTGTATCACGTTGGGGACACTGGAGTGGGGACTCCAGACCGGAGTGTATCACGTTGGGGACACTGGAGTGGGGACTCCAGACCGGAGTGTATCACGTTGGGGACACTGGAGTGGGGACTCCAGACCGGAGTGTATCACGTTGGGGACACTGGAGTGGGGACTCCAGACCGGAGTGTATCACGTTGGGGACACTGGAGTGGGGACTCCAGACCGGAGTGTATCACGTTGGGGACAGTGGAGTGGGGACTCCAGACCGGAGTGTATCACGTTGGGGACACTGGAGTGGGGACTACAGACCGGAGTGTATCACGTTGGGGACAGTGGAGTGGGGACTCCAGACCGGAGTGTATCACGTTGGGGACAGTGGAGTGGGGACTCCAGACCGGAGCGTATCACGTTGGGGACACTGGAGTGGGCCCTCTGGACAGATTTGCGGCTCCTGGTCATAGGTTACTAGCAGCAGTGAGATTATCCAGTGTTTTGCGACAATAAGGATCTGTCAGAGCGACTGGGAACGAACCAAAGTCAGTGGGGAAAAAAATAAAATTATATTTTCCGGTTTCTGACATTATTGAGCAAGTCCACCATCTTGTTAAGCGACTCCATTTTTACTTGTTGGACACACAAAGGACCCCCTACCTTAGACAGTCTGTCTCCAGGAAGGTTATCATTATTAACCCCCTGCCATGGGAAGCCATATAGTGACACTAGAGTGTTAATTACCTCTTCTCGGGCAAGTGAAGGTCCAGCTGGTCAGCAGAGGCCTCCACAAGAGAGAAGTCTCCTATATAACCCTCTTACACCAGGCTAAGCATGGAAGACTACCTACTAGGATATCTCTGTATTGAAATATGGCGGCATTGTTTGTCTGGCTGGGGTTTGTTTATATGTATCTACTAATATCCTATTTTGATTGGTATTTGGCCACCGGGATATCAGGACTGTTGCAGCCATGATGGCATAGAGAGGGTTAATGTGGGTCACATGCCATTATCTGCTATGTAATAATTCCCTAGTAGTAAATGTGGGTTCATTTGCTCAAACTGCAGAGTATTATTTCCCTGGGATGAGATATGGTCATCCTTAGTCTTTGAAATGCAGGATTTCCCCTGGGGGTTCTAATAAAAAACGTTATGTGAGAGGGGGCCACAAGATGGGGACATTGGCCACCATCCTAAAGGAACATCAGCCATTCAGATGTTGTGGCTCCACAGTTATTACTATAGCAGTCCGCCTGGCTCTTGGTTAGCAGTGGGGTCCTCAGGGGGCGTCCGTCTAAGGTCCAGTTTGTACTTACATAATCTACGTGTGAGTATAGTGATCCTTGCCTGGGTACAGCTGGTAACCTCTACATCCTTGTTTTCCTCTGGTAACCTTGGGGCTCCGGGAGGTGGTTATCCCGGTTCTGGTTCTGGTCCTAGTCCTGCTAACAGGGATATCAACAGACCCAAAGACTCCACTGGGTAAGATTGATATAGGATCTTTCTAAGCCCAAACAAGCAGCGTATTGTGACACCTAGTAACAATATACACATTTTCTCTAAATATATTATAGAATGGGATATCAGGTTTGGACTGTAACCTTGGACTTGGTCATCTCGTTGGATGCGAGCACGATCACCATCCGCGCCGTCTCCTTCTCAAGGTCTTTAAGGGTATTTTTCACAACAGTTTCCACCGCCCTTAGAATTATGGTTCGATGCACATAAGATAGCTACAAGGAAGGAAACAATATTAAATGGGTAAGAAGAACTCAAGGGCACAACAAGAGAAAAGGTCTGCCTCCACCCCCACCTGGGGGTATCAAGGGCATTAAATCATAAGGAGGGGATAAGTACCTCCTCCGCTGCGATACGATCAGACGCATGGCACAGAGTCCCCCGGTACAGACAACAATCACAGCTCATTTACACCGGACTCAATTAACCAAGCTCTCTTACGAGACCATTCACGAGCTGTCGCCACCCCCCCCCCCCCCCCACGCCGTACCTTGTCATGTTGGCGCAGATACGAGTCGCACGACTCCAACATCTCCTTCGGGGAGGACTCTCCCATATAGCACAACGAGCTGTAGATTTGCTCTTGCACCTCGGGGTCCTTGTCTGTGGTGGCATCCATGAGCGTTATGGCCAGACCTGCAAAGAGGAGAATCCTTGTGATCAGCGACTGACTTATCTGAACGGGATTGGAAGGATAGAAATACTCCATAGAGCAGACCCCACTACTATCAAAGATATCTCACAGAAGTCAGCCCACCCCTCACATGTTTATTATATACACACCGCTACTATCCATTTGCTTTCAGATAATTCTGGTCTCCTCTCTCTCTCACTCCCTGGCTCCTAAGAACATCACCTCTAACTTAGACACTTATGGTCTCCTTCTCTCTCACTCCCTGGCTCCTAAGAACATCACCTCTACCTCAGACACTTATGGTCTCCTTCTCTCTCACTCCCTGGCTCCTAAGAACATCACCTCTACCTCAGACACTTATGGTCTCTCTCTCCCTGGCTCAACCCACCCCTTGTTAGCTTTAATTTGAGTCACACTAATCTCCTACACCGGACCAATTAGCAGCTTCTGCTACCTATTCCTATTAACCCTTTACACAAGGTTTCCTCTTGCCTGCTTCTTCCTCATATTACATTACCTGTCCACTAGGAGCAGATACCATATCACATAGCAGTGCCATTACATTACCTGTCCACTAGGGGCAGATACCACATCACATAACAGTGCCATTACATTACCTGACCACTAGGGGCAGATACCGTATAACATAACAGTGGCATTACATTACCTGACCACTAGGGGCAGATACCATATCACATAACAGTGCCATTACATTACCTGTCCACTAGGGGCAGATACCATATCACATAACAGTGCCATTACATTACCTGTCCACTAGGGGCAGATACCATATCACATAACAGTGCCATTACATTACCTGTCCACTAGGGGCAGATACCATATCACATAGCAGTGCCATTACATTACCTGTCCACTAGGGACAGATACCATATCACATAACAGTGCCATTACATTACCTGTCCACTAGGGGCAGATACCACATCACATAACAGTGCCATTACATTACCTGTCCACTAGGGGCAGATACCACATCACATAGCAGTGCCATTACATTACCTGTCCACTAGGGGCAGATACCACATCACATAGCAGTGCCATTACATTACCTGTCCACTAGGGACAGATACCACATCACATAGCAGTGCCATTACATTACCTGTCCACTAGGGGCAGATACCACATCACATAACAGTGCCATTACATTACCTGTCCACTAGGGGCAGATACCATATCACATAATAGCGCCATTAACTTCATATCACATCTTTTCCCTCTCTAATGGATAACCTGACCTCTTTATTTTCACAACTTCCTTCCTACGTACCTCTCGCTTCCTTCCTACGTACCTCTCGCTTCCTTCCTACGTACCTCTCGCTTCCTTCCTACGTACCTCTCGCTTCCTTCCTACGTACCTCTCGCTTCCTTCCTAACCTTGCTTTTCCTTATCTACTCTTCCCAGGTCTCTGTCTCTACCTTTACATTCTAAGTGGCGAGTGTCTCATCTTGTGGGGTGCTTTGGGAAAAAGCACTTCTTACAAGACTTGAAGCTCATTGTTGTCATTATTGTATATTTCCGTGTTCTTCTCCCCTGTACAGCGCTACGGAATATGTTGGCGCGATACAAATAAAAGATAATAATGTCTAGTAGTAGTGTCCGGCCTGTATAACGGTGTAAATGCGCCGTCCCCTCAAAGTAACCCAACACACGGCCATTAATGTCATTGGCAACAAAAGTGAGTCCACCCCTAAGTGGAAATGTCCAAATTGGGCCCAAAGTGTCCAGACCATGAGTCCCAGCACCAAAAGTATACATCTATACTGAGGAACGGTAGATGAAATAAACCCTAAAAAAACCTCTAACACGCAATGACTAAATATGGACTTACACAAAAAAATACGAGCCGCGGGACTTTGAAAAATAAATTAAAAACTCGCAAAAATACGAGCCGTAACGGGCGAACGGCGCACAGCGGAAAACATAAAAAACATTTAAAAAAAGCAGCCTATTTACACTGCGCACATTGCTGACACACCTCAGCTCCACAACACTGCAAACCTACATTGTATGCTGCAGGAACATGAACACAGATTGTCAGCTCTTCAGCACAATGCTTCCTGCATATATTACTTACAAAGAGGTAAAGTCTTTTCATTTATGATTTCATTAATTAGCACGAAAAACTACATAAAAAAAAACACCACAGTATCGCAATAAACGGCAAAGGCCTTCACCGCGCGCCTCACAAGCAGCGCCAACAGTGCTCATAGGACACCAACTACACCTGGGGAGAGGCTTGCAATAAGCGCAAAAAGGAGATAAGTGCGGACCTTACAACAAAAAATACACCAACCGAGAGGATCGCAATGAGCGCCGAAGGATCTCACACGACCAAAACACTTGGCAAACAGCATCACCTGCCTTACAATTGTATTGTCCCGTCATTTCTGACAGGCAGGTCGCTAGTATATATAAGAATATATACAGTATATGTTTGGTCTGGGCCTGCATGAGTGCTACCGGCACTGGGGAGTTACATGAAAAGACATAATAAAATATTTACAAATATGTGAGGGGTGCACTGACTTTTGTGAGATACTTTATATTAAATATATGTTTCTGCGCGCATTTTATTTCATGGTAATGTACAGCGGCGCTGGGACAGAAACCTGATGAGCTCACAAACAGGAATAATATGGAACGGTACTGGACTAACTGGACCGGCCACGTTCAATGGCTCCCACTGGTTAGGTCTCCAGGAAGCCAGTTTAGAATAAGGAGAAAGACAAAGAACGGCTGCTGGCCAGGCCAAAACTTTTATATAGTCCATCAAGTTCCACCTTGTTCGATCTCCTCTGATCTGCAATATAAGGATTCATTTGGACCAAAAAAGAAATATACAGTCAGGTCCATAAATATGGGGACATCGACACAATTCTAACCTTTTTGGCTCTATACACCACCACAATGGATTTGAAATGAAACTAACAAGATGTGCTTTACCTGCAGACTTTCAGCTTTAATTTGAGGTATTTACATCCAAATCAGGAATTACAACAGTTTGTATATGTGCCTCCCACTTTTTAAGGGACCAAAAGTAATGGGACAATTGGCTGCTCAGCTGTTCCATGACCAGGTGTGTGTTATTCCCTCATTATCCCATTTACAAGTGTGCTATTTGCATTTGTTGCTGTTAACTCTCAATATGAGATCCAAAGAGCTGTCACTATCAGTGAAGCAAGCCATCATTAGGCTGAAAAAACAAAACAAACCCATCAGAGAGATAGCAAAAACATTAGGTGTGGCCAAATCAACTGTTTGGAACATACTTAAAAAGAAAGAACGCATCGGTGAGCTCAGCAACACCAAAAGACCCGGAAGACCACGGAAAACAACTGTGGTGGATGACCGAAGAATTCTTTCCCTGGTGAAAACACCCTTCACAACAGTTGGCCAGATCAAGAACCCTCTCCAGGAGGAAGGTGTATGTGTGTCAAAGTCACCAATCAAGAGAAGACTTCACCAGAGTAAATACAGAGGGTTCACCACAAGATGTAAACCATTGGTGAGCCTCAAAAACAGGAAGGCCAGATTAGAGTTTGTCAAACAACACCTAAAAAAGCCTTCACAGTTCTGGAACAACGTCCTATGGACAGATGAGACCAAGATCAACTTGTACCAGAGTGATGGGAAGAGAAGAGTATGGAGACAGAAAGGAACTGCTCATGATCCAAAGCATACCACCTCATCAGTGAAGCATGGTGGTGGTAGTGTCATGGCGTGGGCATGTATGGCTGCCAATGGAACTGGTTCTCTTGTATTTATTGATGATGTGACTTCTGACAAAAGCAGCAGGATGAATTCTGAAGTGTTTCGGGCAATATTATCTGCTCATATTCAGCCAAATGCTTCAGAACTCATCGGACGGCGCTTCACAGTGCAGATGGACAATGACCCGAAGCTTACTGCAAAAGCAACCAAAGAGTTTAAGGGAAAGAAGTGGAATGTTATGCAATGGCCAAGTCAACCTGACCTGAATCCGATTGAGCATGCATTTCACTTGCTGAAGACAAAACTGAAGGGAAAATGCCCCAAGAACAAGCAGGAACTGAAGACAGTTGCAGTAGAGGCCTGGCAGAGCATCACCAGGGATGAAACCCAGCGTCTGGTGATGTCTATGCGTTCCAGACTTCAGGCTGTAATTGACTGTAAAGGATTTGCAACCAAGTATTAAAAAGTGAAAGTTTGTTTTATGACTGTTAATCTGTCCCATTACTTTTGGTCCCTTAAAAAGTGGGAGGCACATATACAAACTGTTGTAATTCCTGATTTGGATGTAAATACCCTCAAATTAAAGCTGAAAGTCTGCAGTTAAAGAACATCTTGTTAGTTTCATTTCAAATCCATTGTGGTGGTGTATAGAGCCAAAAAGATTAGAATTGTGTCCATGTCCCAATATTTATGGACCTGACTGTATGTACCAGCAGTCGGTCGGTCAGACTGGGCATGTGAATCGGGATAAACATTTACATTTTATAATTTAACTTTTATTTTTTAGAATTAAAAATTCTAAATGATGATGCAAATAAAATAAATTAAAATCAAATGAAACGTCTGTGTCCATTTATATATTGCCCTATGTCTGTCTCGGTGATAATTTTCGCTAAGATTTCCTTCAATAATAGTCGGTATAAATGTTATAGTGTGCAATATATTGGGACATAATTAGGGTGGCGTTCAAAAATGAAATCACATATATGGTTGTGAGCATACAAGTTGTTTCTAACGCTTGCGGGCTCACGTAGCGAGGGCAGCAACTGCGACCCTCGCAAACTTTACACGTAACGCAAACAAAATACGAGACACGTTACGAGCAATTACAACCTCGCAAGAAAAGTGGTGGACAAAAAATAGGATAATGCTAAAAACATAGCCATCATATCCAAAATAGGAAAAAAATTCAATTTCACTGTACAAAAACATTTAACCTTCATAAAAAAGACTTATTAAGCAAATAAAGTATGCAACATATGGTGGACACAAAATAGGATTATACCAAAAATCACACAAACACATAAAGTAAATTAATATTCTTCTTTAATGTTTAAGAAGCTATAAACCTTACAAAGAAGCCGCACATAACAGGATAATGCTAAAACCATTGCGATCATATCCAAAATAAGTTATTTAACAATACAAAGAAAGTACCGCTACAATGAACTACAAGCACATAGAAACAAACTGTTGATAATAAAAAATGTAAAAAACAAACTTAACATCTCAAACTAAACTAATTATACATTATTTTCTTTTACAGATTAACATGGCTACTAACGAGAGCAAACAAGAAAAAATAAGACGGTAAGCTAGAGAAGGACAACAGATATGGGCCAACCAGCAGACACCAGAGGAGAAAGAAATTCGACGGGAAAAAGAACGCAAAAGACTTGCAAGCAAAAGACGATCAGCTGCAAAAATTAAAGATACACCAAAAAAAACTACTAAGCAAACAAAGGATTAAGAAACAATTCCTGAAATGTCAAATATGTATATTAATAATTAAACAACTTTCCAAACATACACATCTCATTGCCGTCATTTTTTGACGTCTAGTCGCTAGTATATTATATATATACTAGCGAATTGCCCGTCAAAAAATGACGGCAATGAAATTGTAAGGTAGCTAATGCTGTTTGGTGTATAATAATGAAATATGTAATACATTACTAAATGAATATACTGTACCTATTTTGAAGCATTGTGCTGAAGAGCTGGCAATCTGTGTTGATGTTGCTGCAGCATTAGTGGTGTGGAGCTGCTGTGTAAGAGTGCTGAATGTGTGGTATGAATATCGGTAGGTGGTTTGTGGCGTTTTGCGAGTTTCTTGTGGTGTTTTGCGAGTTTAGAGTGCTGTAGCCTCGTTTTCGTTTTGTTCGGCGGCCATTTTTTCTGTCGCTTAGATTTTTTTTTTAGTCTGAAAACTCTTTTATTTCGAGTAAAATCGAGGTCTAAGTTGCATTTTTGAGGTCCTGGGTGCTCCCTCTTGGTGTAGGTAAGGTTTTTATGTATGTGCTGTGTGTATGTATTGTGTTTTAAATGTTTGTATGTCGGCGTGTTGCGTCCGATGTTTGCGAGGTCGTAATGTGTGGTAACGTGTTTCGTAGGTTGTTTGCGTTCCTCGTAAAATTTAGTGAGTGCCGTAATTTGTGTGTCGTGTTTTTTGAGTAGCGACGTGAAGTTTGCGAGGGTTTGAGGCCCTTGCCCAGTGACCTCGCCAGCAACTGAGGCCCTCGCTTCGCGAGGGGCCTCAGTTGCTGGCATGGAGCGCCTTCGGCGCTCCATGCCAGCAACTGAGGCCCTTGCCCAGTGACCTCAACAGCAACTAAGGCCCTCGCTTCGCGAGGGGCCTCAGTTGCTGGCATGGAGCGCCTTCGGCGCTCCATGCCAGCAACTGAGGCCCTTGCCCAGTGACCTCAACAGCAACTAAGGCCCTCGCTTCCCGAGGGGCCTCAGTTGCTGGCATGGAGCGCCTTCGGCGCTCCATGCCAGCAACTGAGGCCCTTGCCCAGTGACCTCGCCAGCAACTGAGGCCCTCGCTTCGCGAGGGGCCTCAGTTGCTGGCATGGAGCGCCGAAGGCATGGAGCGCCGAACCTCGCTACGCGAGGGCCGCGGGCTCGCTACGCGAGCCCGCAAGCGTGAGCAACGACCCGTACGCTCACAACTATATATGTGATATATCTATCAGAGTCTTCTGTTGTCAGTGTAGACCACTGTGATTGTGATATTAAATCAAACGTGAAGCGCCAGATCAGTGGGGCGAGGCCGCGCACACCAGATACTCTCCTAAACCCAAATACAGGCACATGACAGTGTACAACCAATCAACCAATAGTAAAAAAAAAAACTATTTAAAAATATAATTATTAAAAAATAAAAGTAACATTTTAAAATATATATGTTTATCCTGGACCGCAGGCCCAGTATAACCCGACCAATTGCTGGTTTTGATAGAATACTTTTTTCCTTTTTTGGTAAATCCAATATATAGTTCAGAAGATATTTGGGAACGTAGAAGGTCTCCCCTCACTTCAGCAAACAGAAGGAAAACTAATTCCTTCCTGACCCCGGATACTGGCGATCGGATTCCTCCCTGCATCAATACTCCCTCGTTTGTTATCCAGGATAACCCTAACTTGTACTATATACCATCACATTACAATCTTTCAGTGTCCCTTCGAGCCGAGAGACCTCACCAGACGAGACAGGTTCTCTTGTTCCCAACTCACAGACAAATAACCAACCTCCAAGGAACAAAATGCTGCTGCAGAAAGAGTCCAATCACGGAGACATATTACGCATTACCCGGTGACCTCACTACACGCCCAGTACTCCTTGGCACGCCAGTCGCCTGTTCTTTTACTGAAAGAAGTAACCTCAAAAAATATTATGTTCAGCTGTAATTGGAGAAGTTTAGACCTGATGAAGGGCAGATCTCAAGGGCCCCACGATCTAACGCTTTAGAGGAGCCCCGAGCCCCCGGGCTGGTCTACATTGCTCAGATCCCACAGTGACCAGACGAGAATCTTCTACATTAAGTAAAAAAATGAACCCATTACAGGGTCTGCCCTTCATTCTGGAAATATAAGCAGCCGTACCAGTGATTTGAAATAATAACCTCTCTCAGGCTCAGAGCTTGCCGAGCCCGGGTATAACCAACAGAGATAACGTGATGCGTCCCGGGGCAGGCGCCATACTTACGTTTCACTGTAGAGTTGGCCATTGTTCAACACAGAGACCCTTCTGAGGAGGGGATCACTTGGTCCGATGTCTCTAGGACCTTCCTCACCAGCACAGCGGGGATGGAGGGGCAACAAGTTATCTCTAGGAGACGGCAGCGGGTTGGAAGGTACCGCCTTGGCAGGAAATGATGGCGGCTTTCATAAAAAGGTCATTGAAAAAAGAAGAGAAGAACATTACTGTAAGGTGGACACATTTATGTATATTGTACACACACACTCATTATATATACACACACACACATACACACACAAAGACACATTATTTATTTATATATATATATATATATATATATATATATATATATATATATATATATATAGACACACACATATATATATACACACACAAAGACACACACATTATTTATTTATATATATATATATATATATATATATATATATATATATATATATATATATAGACACACACATATATATATATACACACACAAAGACACACACATTATTTATTTATATATATATATATATATATATATATATATATATATATATATATAGACACACACATATATATATACACACACAAAGACACACACATTATTTATATATATATATATATATATATATATATATATATATATATATATATATATATATATAGACACACACATATATACACACACACACACACACACACACTCATTATATATACACACACACACACTAGCGATTTGCTCGTCAAAATGTAATGGTCATAAACTTGTAAGGCAGGTAATGCTGTTTGGCGCACAATGTAAGGCTTTTGGTCTTCGCGTGGCTTACAATGAGCGCCTTCAGGCTCATTGCGATCCGCTCCCCTCGTGTACTTTTGGTCGTTTGAGCACCTTCGGCGTTCATTCCAAGCCGCGCCCTGGGCGCCTACGACGCTCAATGCAAGCCTCTCCCCTCGTGTACTTTTGCTCCTCTGAGCAGCCTATGCGCTCATTGCAAGCCTATACTCTGTAATTTTTATTTATATATATTATTTTTTTATAATTAATTAAATAATAAATGAATATACTCTACCTATTTCTAATGAATATATCCAGGAATGAATATCCTGAAGAGCTAACAATCTGTTTTGATTTTCCTGCATACAATGTACATTTGGACTGTTGCTGACCTGAGGTGTAAGTGTCAGCGATGTGCGATGTGCGCAGTGTCAATAGGCTGCGTGCGCGAGGGGAAGCCGCTTGTTTAGTTGTGTAAAGCAGCATTTTCGAATGGTTACGTTATTAGTTGCAAGTTATTTTTGTAAAATGGCGGCGATTGTGTATGTGTTACGCGGCTCTCGAGCATTTTCCGTCCTAATAGTGTATTTTGTACCTTGTACGTTTCTGGGTAAAAAGTCTTATGTGCCTGGCGGTGTTTTGCGTGTTTACGGGTCGTGTTGCTACATTTTATTTTTTTTCGGTTGCCAAATTTGCGTGCAACCTCACGCCCAGACATCCTGGCTGTCCCGCGTGCTGTGTGTGAGGTTTTTATTTTGTGTATGTTTTTGGATGTGCGCTGTTCGGCCGTTTATCTTCGTATTAGTCGCGCTTTCCTTTGCAAAGTGTTACGGGCTGTAATTCCCCCGCTTTTTTTTTTAAGCTGCTACGGGTCTCGCATTGTGAATTGTATAATTGAGATTTCTTTTGATCTGTAGTACCGCGGTCGTAGTGATGAGCACCTATGCCGCTCATCTCCTCCAGCGCAATGAGCGCCTTTGGCGCTCACTGCCTCAGTCGTCCGGGGTCCACCAGCACAATGAGCGCCTTTGGCGCTCCTTACCTGCAACTGAGGCCTGCGGCCGTTAAATTCGTATTTTTCTGAGGTTGTATTTTTTTTCCTGAGCTCGCATGTGTGACGGGGCCGTTGGCGCTCATTGCAGCCTGTGCTGCGCAGCTGCTTAATTGCCAATTTCAGCCTAAGTCCTGCGTGCTTCAATGCCTCAACTGCTCATCTCGTTTTGCAAGGCGCGCAAGCGTGACGACAAATGGCAGTTTGACAACTATTATATGTGATAAGACCGAGAATGGGAGAGTATAAAGGAAATAAAATAGAAGGCCCGACTTTAACCCCTTCAGAGGCGATCACTTTAGGGGAAGAACGCGGTGCGATAATGATCAGGGTAAGGTTGTACTAAAATACGTTACACTTAAAGGGCCGCTTACGGTCTTATTACTATCCTTTGTGTACCATATGGTTTTGCCTTGTACATAACCCCGGTATAGAGCTACAGAATAATGTCCCTGAACATACATGTAACGCACACGGGAATGTCACGCTGGCGGCTGTGTGATCGCCATTAGGATACATAAAAGAGCTTTAAACAATAAAACAACATAAATAAATGAGTTTTCCGTGTTTTATGTGGTGATGTAGCGCAGCATTGATAGATAAAATGTCCATTTAAAGGGATAGGGCGGCTACAGAGTATATATTTATATTATGAAGCGCTTCTAAGCCCAGAAACCTTCCCTGTCCCTTTAATCCCTGGACATGGCGTATACGGCAGAAGATCACGCACCTGTCGGGTAGATCCCAGAAGGTCCTTCACCCAATGTCCATTTAGGAAGAGTAGACAATGCTCGTTGGTGTCGCCCCTTAGTAGATATTGCTTTGGGAAGCCCAGGATACACCCTTTATCTGCCAGACGTCGCGGCGCCGGCCTGTGGTTTCCTTGGGATTGTGGCGGCTGCTTCTTGAGATCCTTTGGATAAGGAGAGAGGGACAAGGAGCTCAGTATCACCCACTACCCCTCGCCCCGGCACACCCACGGGGCGACACATCCTCATCAAATGACTTCTAATTAAAGACAAATCCTGTTGTGATAAAGCCAGAGCAAACAGACATGGAGCAAAGCCCTCGGGGGAAGTGACAGCAAGGCCGCTATTAAAGGGATGTGTCACTGGGTATCTATTTACTTCATTTGTAAGTGATTATAAGCTCTGTATTTACCTCCTAACATGCTATAAATAGTCCCTGTATGAGTCTGCCCACTGCAGCATATTCAGACACAGACTCCACTGTATTAACCATTCAGTGACCATCTCTGAGCAACATTCTGCTGGTAGGTTGTCCCTGATAGGCTAGGGCACATTGAGCCCTACAGAATCTTATGCTGCAGAGGGCAGACCCATGCAGGGTCTATTTGTTAAATTTTATTAACTAAATACAGAGCTTGTAATCAAGTACCTATCAGTAAAAAGATACCCCGGGGTAACACCCAGGAGCCTGCCGTGTCCCTTTAAGGTGCATGAGGGATACATCTAGGTTCCATTTACATAACTAAGAGACACAGACAGACAGAGACACAGACAGACAGAGACACAGACAGACAGAGACACAGACAGACAGAGACACAGACACAGACAGAGACACAGACAGACAGAGACACAGACAGACAGAGACACAGACAGACAGAGACACAGACAGACAGAGACACAGACAGACACAGACAGACAGAGACACAGACAGACAGAGACACAGACAGACAGAGACACAGACAGACAGAGACACAGACAGACAGAGACACAGACAGACAGAGACACAGACAGACAGAGACACAGACAGACAGAGACACAGACAGACAGAGACACAGACAGACAGAGACACAGACAGACAGAGACACAGACAGACAGAGACACAGACAGACAGAGACACAGACAGACAGAGACACAGACAGACAGAGACACAGACAGACAGAGACACAGACAGACAGAGACACAGACAGAGACACAGACAGACAGAGACACAGACAGAGACACAGACAGACAGAGACACAGACAGAGACACAGACAGAGACAGACAGAGACAGACAGAGACAGACAGAGACACAGACAGACAGAGACACAGACAGACAGAGACACAGACAGACAGAGACACAGACAGACAGAGACACAGACAGACAGAGACACAGACAGACAGAGACACAGACAGACAGAGACACAGAGACAGAGACACAGACAGACAGACACAGACAGACAGACAGAGACCCAGACACACAGAGACAGACAGAGACCCAGACATACAGAGACCCAGACAGAGACACAGACAGAGACACAGACAGAGACACAGACAGACAGAGACACAGACAGACAGAGACACAGACAGACAGAGACACAGACAGACAGACACAGACAGACAGAGACCCAGACACACAGAGACAGACAGAGACCCAGACACACAGAGACAGACAGAGACCCAGACATACAGAGACACAGACAGAGACACAGACAGAGACACAGACAGACAGAGACACAGACAGACAGACAGAGACACAGACAGACAGACAGAGACACAGACAGACAGAGACACAGACAGAGACACAGAGAGACAGAGACCCAGACACACAGAGACAGACAGACAGAGACCCAGACATACAGAGACACAGACAGAGACCCAGACAGAGACCCAGACAGACAGAGACACAGACAGACAGAGACACAGAGAGACAGAGACACAGAGAGACAGACACAGAGACACAGAGACACAGAGACACAGAGACCCAGACAGAGACCCAGACAGAGACCCAGACAGAGACCCAGACAGAGACCCAGACAGAGACCCAGACAGAGACCCAGACAGAGACACAGACAGACAGAGACGCAGGCAGACAGAGACACAGACAGACAGACTATATATATATCAACATCAATATGACCCTAAATCTCTCATCCCCATTACACAAACACAACAAGCTTCCAAGGAACCAATGTCTCTCTCTCAGTGCCCGTCAAACGCTCTCTCTCTCTCGGTACCTTTCAGTCTCTCACTCTCTCTCACAGTCTCTCTCTCTCTCTCACACTCACAGTCAGTCTCTCTCACACTCAGTCTCTCTCACACTCACAGTCAGTCTCTCTCACACTCACAGTCAGTCTCTCTCACACTCACAGTCAGTCTCTCTCTCACACTCACAGTCAGTCTCTCTCTCTCTCTCTCTCTCTCACAGTCTCTCTCTCTCTCTCTCTCACAGTCTCTCTCTCTCTCTCACAGTCTCTCTCTCTCTCTCTCTCACAGTCTCTCTCTCTCTCTCTCTCACAGTCTCTCTCTCTCTCTCCCTCTCTCTCACAGTCTCTCTCTCTCACAGTCTCTCTCTCTCTCCCTCTCTCTCACAGTCTCTCTCTCTCACAGTCTCTCTCTCACAGTCTCTCTCTCTCACAGTCTCTCTCTCTCACAGTCTCTCTCTCTCACAGTCTCTCTCTCTCACAGTCTCTCTCTCTCACAGTCTCTCTCACAGTCTCTCTCACAGTCTCTCTCTCTCACAGTCTCTCTCTCTCTCACAGTCTCTCTCTCTCTCACAGTCTCTCTCTCTCTCCCTCTCTCTCACAGTCTCTCTCTCTCTCCCTCTCTCTCCCAGTCTCTCTCTCTCTCACAGTCTCTCTCTCTCTCACAGTCTCTCTCTCTCTCACAGTCTCTCTCTCTCTCACAGTCTCTCTCTCTCTCACAGTCTCTCTCTCTCTCACAGTCTCTCTCTCTCACAGTCTCTCTCTCTCACAGTCTCTCTCTCTCACAGTCTCTCTCTCTCACAGTCTCTCTCTCTCTCACAGTCTCTCTCTCTCTCACAGTCTCTCTCTCTTAGTGCCTGTCAGTCTCTCTCTCTCAGTACCTGTCAGTCTCTCTCTCTCAGTACCTGTCAGTCTCTCTCTCTCAGTACCTGTCAGTCTCTCTCTCTCAGTACCTGTCAGTCTCTCTCTCTCAGTACCTGTCAGTCTCTCTCTCTCAGTACCTGTCAGTCTCTCTCTCTCAGTACCTGTCAGTCTCTCTCTCTCAGTACCTGTCAGTCTCTCTCTTTCTCTCTCAGTACCTGTCAGTCTCTCTCTCTCTCAGTACCTGTCAGTCTCTCTCTCTCAGTACCTGTCAGTCTCTCTCTTTCTCTCTCAGTACCTGTCAGTCTCTCTCTTTCTCTCTCAGTACCTGTCAGTCTCTCTCTTTCTCTCTCAGTACCTGTCAGTCTCTCTCTTTCTCTCTCAGTACCTGTCTC
>CM050166.1:1359813-1427116 GCA_027410445.1 Discoglossus pictus | reverse complement strand
TGCCCTATTACACGGCCCCTCACCCTATAACTGCCCTGTACCTATCCCTGCCCTATTACAGGGCCCCTCACCCTATAACTGCCCTGTACCTATCTCTGCCCTATTACTGGGCCCCTCACCCTATAACTGCCCTGTACCTATCTCTGCCCTATTACAGGACCCCTCACCCTATAACTGCCCTGTACCTATCTCTGCCCTATTACTGGGCCCCTCACCCTATAACTGCCCTGTACCTATCTCTGCCCTATTACAGGACCCCTCACCCTATAACTGCCCTGTACCTATCTCTGCCCTATTACAGGACCCCTCACCCTATAACTGCCTTGTACCTATCTCTGCCCTATTACACGGCCCCTCACCCTATAACTGCCCTGTACCTATCCCTGCCCTATTACACGGCCCCTCACCCTATAACTGCCCTGTACCTATCCCTGCCCTATTACAGGACCCCTCACCCTATAACTGCCCTGTACCTATCCCTGCCCTATTACAGGACCCCTCACCCTATAACTGCCCTGTACCTATCTCTGCCCTATTACAGGGCCCCTCACCCTATAACTGCCCTGTACCTATCCCTGCCCTATTACAGGCACCCTCACCCTATAACTGCCCTGTACCTATCTCTGCCCTATTACACGGCCCCTCACCCTATAACTGCCCTGTTCCTATCCCTGCCCTATTACAGGACCCCTCACCCTATAACTGCCCTGTACCTATCTCAGCCCTATTACAGGACCCCTCACCCTATAACTGCCCTGTACCTATCTCAGCCCTATTACAGGGCCCCTCACCCTATAACTGCCCTATTACAGGGCCCCTCACCCTATAACTGCCCTGTACCTATCTCAGCCCTATTACTGGGCCCCTCACCCTATAACTGCCCTGTACCTATCTCAGCCCTATTACAGGGCCCCTCACCCTATAACTGCCCTGTACCTATCTCTGCCCTATTACTGGGCCCCTCACCCTATAACTGCCCTATTACAGGGCCCCTCACCCTATAACTGCCCTGTACCTATCTCAGCCCTATTACTGGGCCCCTCACCCTATAACTGCCCTATTACAGGGCCCCTCACCCTATAACTGCCCTGTACCTATCTTTGCCCTATTACAGGGCCCCTCACCCTATAACTGCCCTGTACCTATCCCTGCCCTATTACAGGACCCCTCACCCTATAACTGCCCTGTGCCTATCTCTGCCCTATTACATGGCCCCTCACCCTATAACTGCCCTGTACCTATCCCTGCCCTATTACTGGGCCCCTCGCCCTATAACTGCCCTGTACCTATCCCAGCCCTATTACTGGGCCCCTCGCCCTATAACTGCCCTGTACCTATCCCAGCCCTATTACAGGGCCCCTCACCCTATAACTGCCCTGTACCTATCTCTGCCCTATTACACGGCCCCTCACCCTATAACTGCCCTGTACCTATCTCTGCCCTTTTACTGGGCCCCTCGCCCTATAACTGCCCTGTACCTATCTCTGCCCTATTACACGGCCCCTTACCCTATAACTGCCCTGTACCTATCTCTGCCCTATTACAGGGCCCCTCACCCTATAACTGCCCTGTACCTATCTCTGCCCTATTACAGAGCCCCTCACCCTATAACTGCCCTGTACCTATCCCTGCCCTATTACAGGACCCCTCGCCCTATAACTGCCCTGTACCTATCTCTGCCCTATTACAGAGCCCCTCACCCTATAACTGCCCTGTACCTATCCCTGCCCTATTACAGGGCCCCTCACCCTATAACTGCCCTGTACCTATCCCTGCCCTATTACAGGACCCCTCGCCCTATAACTGTCCTGTACCTATCTCTGCCCTGTTACACGGCCCCTCACCCTATAACTGCCCTGTACCTATCCCTGCCCTATTACAGGGCCCCTCACCCTATAACTGCCCTGTACCTATCCTTGTCCTATTACAGGGCCCCTCACCCTATAACTGCCCTGTACCTATCTCTACCCTATTACATGGCCCCTCACCCTATAACTGCCCTGTACCTATCCTTGTCCTATTACAGGGCCCCTCACCCTATAACTGCCCTGTACCTATCTCTACCCTATTACATGGCCCCTCACCCTATAACTGCCCTGTACCTATCCTTGTCCTATTACAGGACCCCTCACCCTATAACTGCCCTGTACCTATCCCTGCCCTATTACTGGGCCCCTCGCCCTATAACTGCCCTGTACCTATCTCTGCCCTATTACACGGCCCCTCACCCTATAACTGCCCTGTACCTATCCCTGCCCTATTACAGGACCCCTCGCCCTATAACTGCCCTGTACCTATCCCTGCCCTATTACAGGGCCCCTCACCCTATAACTGCCCTGTACCTATCCCTGCCCTATTACAGGACCCCTCACCCTATAACTGCCCTGTACCTATCTCTGCCCTTTTACACGGCCCCTCGCCCTATAACTGCCCTGTACCTATCTCTGCCCTATTACAGGGCCCCTCACCCTATAACTGCCCTGTACCTATCTCAGCCCTATTACAGAGCCCCTCACCCTATAACTGCCCTGTACCTATCTCTGCCCTATTACAGGGCCCCTCACCCTATAACTGCCCTGTACCTATCTCTGCCCTATTACACGGCCCCTCACCCTATAACTGCCCTGTACCTATCCCTGCCCTATTATACGGCCCCTCACCCTATAACTGCCCTGTACCTATCCCTGCCCTCTTACAGGGCCCCTCACCCTATAACTGCCCTGTACCTATCCCTGCGCTATTACTGGGCCCATCGCCCTATAACTGCCCTGTACCTATCCCTACCCTATTACTGGGCCCCTCACCCTATAACTGCCCTGTACCTATCCCTGCCCTATTACACGGCCCCTCACCCTATAACTGCCCTGTACCTATCCCTGCCCTATTACAGGACCCCTCACCCTATAACTGCCCTGTACCTATCCCTGCCCTATTACAGGGCCCCTCACCCTATAACTGCCCTGTACCTATCTCTGCCCTATTACAGGGCCCCTCACCCTATAACTGCCCTGTACCTATCTCTGCCCTATTACAGGGCCCCTCACCCTATAACTGCCCTGTACCTATCCCTGCCCTATTACACGGCCCCTCACCCTATAACTGCCCTGTACCTATTTCTGCCCTATTACAGGGCCCCTCACCCTATAACTGCCCTGTACCTATCCCTGCCCTATTACAGGGCCCCTCACCCTATAACTGCCCTGTACCTATCTCTGCCCTATTACAGGGCCCCTCACCCTATAACTGCCCTGTACCTATCCCTGCCCTATTACAGGACCCCTCACCCTATAACTGCCCTGTACCTATCTCTGCCCTATTACACGGCCCCTCACCCTATAACTGCCCTGTACCTATCTCTGCCCTATTACAGGACCCCTCGCCCTATAACTGCCCTGTACCTATCCCTGCCCTATTACAGGGCCCCTCACCCTATAACTGCCCTGTACCTATCTCTGCCCTATTACACGGCCCCTCACCCTATAACTGCCCTGTACCTATCCCTGCCCTATTACAGGGCCCCTCACCCTATAACTGCCCTGTACCTATCTCTGCCCTATTACACGGCCCCTCACCCTATAACTGCCCTGTACCTATCTCTGCCCTATTACAGGGCCCCTCACCCTATAACTGCCCTGTACCTATCCCTGCCCTATTACAGGGCCCCTCACCCTATAACTGCCCTGTACCTATCTCTGCCCTATTACAGGGCCCCTCACCCTATAACTGCCCTGTACCTATCTCTGCCCTATTACAGGACCCCTCACCCTATAACTGCCCTGTACCTATCTCTGCCCTATTACAGGACCCCTCATCCTATAACTGCCCTGTACCTATCTCTGCCCTATTACAGGGCCCCTCACCCTATAACTGCCCTGTACCTATCTCTGCCCTATTACAGGACCCCTCACCCTATAACTGCCCTGTACCTATCCCTGCCCTATTACACGGCCCCTCACCCTATAACTGCCCTGTACCTATCTCTGCCCTATTACTGGGCCCCTCACCCTATAACTGCTCTGTACCTATCTCTGCCCTATTACAGGGCCCCTCGCCCTATAACTGCCCTGTACCTATCCCTGCCCTATTACACGGCCCCTCACCCTATAACTGCCCTGTACCTATCCCTGCCCTATTACACGGCCCCTCACCCTATAACTGCCCTGTACCTATCCCTGCCCTATTACAGGGCCCCTCACCCTATAACTGCCCTGTACCTATCTCTGCCCTATTACAGAGCCCCTCACCCTATAACTGCCCTGTACCTATCTCTGCCCTATTACAGGGCCCCTCACCCTATAACTGCCCTGTACCTATCTCTGCCCTATTACATGGCCCCTCGCCCTATAACTGCCCTGTACCTATCTCTGCCCTATTACACGGCCCCTCACCCTATAACTGCCCTGTACCTATCCCTGCCCTATTACACGGCCCCTCACCCTATAACTGCCCTGTACCTATCCCTGCCCTATTACAGGGCCTCTCACCCTATAACTGCCCTGTACCTATCTCTGCCCTATTACAGAGCCCCTCACCCTATAACTGCCCTGTACCTATCTCTGCCCTATTACAGGGCCCCTCACCCTATAACTGCCCTGTACCTATCTCTGCCCTATTACATGACCCCTCACCCTATAACTGCCCTGTACCTATCCCTGCCCTATTACAGGGCCCCTCACCCTATAACTGCCCTGTACCTATCCCTGCCCTATTACATGGCCCCTCACCCTATAACTGCCCTGTACCTATCCCTGCCCTATTACAGGACCCCTCACCCTATAACTGCCCTGTACCTATCCCTGCCCTATTACAGGGCCCCTCACCCTATAACTGCCCTGTACCTATCCCTGCCCTATTACACGGCCCCTCACCCTATAACTGCCCTGTACCTATCTCTGCCCTATTACAGGACCCCTCGCCCTATAACTGCCCTGTACCTATCTCTGCCCTATTACAGGGCCCCTCACCCTATAACTGCCCTGTACCTATCCCTGCCCTATTACAGGACCTATAACATACGTCTTGAGATGCGTGTGTAGATACTCGTGCGTGTCTTGCGCGTCTTGGTTCTCTGACACTTTTCTGTCTCTTTGTCTCCAGCCCTTATTGTTCTTCTGAAGGATCCCAACTCTTCGGTTCGTGTTAAAGCCTCTGAGACCATGGGACTCCTGGTGAGATTTATATAGGACCCTGAGATCCCGGACCATCACCAGCAGCGCCTCCAGATGTCCCTTGAGTGAGCCTCTGTGTTGTGTCCTCTTACACTCGGAGGTGGTCACTCTCTGACCTGCTGTATCACCGATCACCTCCATATTCAAGGAAAGGGTTTTGTGATCGCCAAATGGTTTGTATTATTTGTGTTTTTCGGTTTGACCTCACCATGTCCCGGACAGATCATCTCAATGGTTCCCAGCTCATTCCATGCAACGTGTATCACTTGGACTCTCACATTTCCTTATTTTAATGCACTCCAGCTCTGCGCGGTCGGCGCTCCCCTTGCTGTACCAGACTCTTCTGTTTGGAGTCATTAGAAGTCGCAACTGTCTCTTGCAGTCTGAACCGGAGCCAGATGTTTAATGGATGTTTGTGAAGCCTTGGAGATGCCAGTATGTGATGGCTTGGGGTTTGGTGCCACGGATGTGAGAGCCTAGAACTTCTCTAGGGTGGTCCATCTACTTCGGATCTGATCATGTTCATCTCATTCTCGGAAGTTCCCTGTTTTGGATGCAGCAGAATCCCGTGATGATGAAAGTCGGCCATGACATAGTGTACAGCTTTATGCAGAGATGTATATTTGGTTTTGGTCGGGGTTTATATGGGTTGGGAGAGTATACAGATTATTATAAAGTCTTAAAGTTGATTGTACACAGATGGAAATTATTTTTGAATATAAAGGAGTTTTCCATGGTCCGTCTCTGCGTCTTCTCTTATGTTGAACAAATCTTATACGCAAGGAACAGAGGGCGTGACCCTCTGAGAAAGGGCAAGAGGCGCAGAAGATCTCACCAAGGATCGGGCTTTGTTCAACTTATATATAAACCTTTAAGAACAGAAAGATAAGGAACTCACCACATTAAGCACCCCAAAATATCATTGATTTCAGGGGTGCTGTTTTTTTTGTCTAACCTTCCAAAACCAATTTAAAAAAACACTGAATCAACGGTAACAAACAGGCAGAAAGTAGCCCTCACCTCAACTGTGATCCCGACCCATCTCATGGAAAATCTAAATCTTAGAGAAGGTTCCATTATATCTATTTGTTTAAAAACAATGATTGTGGAGCGCGTCTTGTTGGGGCAGACCTGTATATGAAGACTTCGAAAGGAAAAGATTACCGGTCTCCCTCGGCACTACTAGATTTTGTGAATTTTGGTCTAAAATTTAATTTTAAATAAAAAGAAACAAAGAAAGGAATTAGAGGAAAAGGGAAAAACAATATATAAAAAACATGAACAGAAAGGAGAAGGGTTAGTATTGTATAGTTTTTTTAGATTGTTTAATCCCATTACCGTGTTTCCCCGATGATAAGGCAGCCCCCCCTTTTTAGAAAAAAATGTAAAATAAGGCACCCCCCGCAAATAAGCCACCCACCGATACCTACGCTTACCCGAATCAGATGGTACGGTGGGTGCCGCGCCTCGTCATGAAGTGAAGAGGAGGAAGTGACAGGACTGCAGCGCGCGCACGTGACTCCGCGCAAGGAAACACAGGCAGATTCCCTCATCCCTCCTTAACGGAGACTGCAGGAGTTTGTTCACGGCCAGAACATCCAAAAGTGAGACACGCAGACAGGTTTCTTTTGCTGTGAGCAATACCACTTACTCTATATAAAGCCGGTTTAAAATGCATACGGTATATAAACAATGGTTTCACATTGTCAAGTCCCCTCTGATGCTGCACTACAGAATAATCTCTTTACTGTGTTTCCCTGATGGAGAACATTGGGGACATTAAATGGTACAATATATGGTATGATGGATAAAGCTGGCCATACATGGTACCATATGATTTTTCAGCCGACTGATTCTTCAGCCGACCGTTTTCTTCCTCCAACGAACGCATTGCCAACGTACCTATCGCGAACGTATCCCGTCGTTCGGTCCCGTATGAACGTAATACGATCGTATTACGTTCGTATTACGTTTGTTGGATGAAAAATCGGTCGGTCGAAAAAACGGTCGGCAGAAAAATCGTACCGTGTATGGCCAGCTTTAGAATGGGACATTAAATGGTACGGTATATTACGGTATTGATTACAGTAGAAGGGGATAATGAATGGATCAGATTAATCAGAAGGGGACAACGATTGGCACAGAGTGGACATGAATGGCACAGGATTAGTCTTCTTCATGGGTAAATAAGGCATCCCCCTGAAAATAAGCCCTAGAGCATATTTTGGTCTTCCAAAAAAAATAAGACCGTGTCTTACCATCGGGGAAACAGGGTAGCCTCACTACAATAAGCTGTGGTTGATGGTGAGTTAACGGTTATGTTGGAATTTTATCAAACACAATCCAAATATCTTGGGACACAACAACGTGTAACAGTACGGAAGAATATTTTATATAAATATATATATATATAATTTTTTTTTTTTTTTTAATGACTGGAAGTACATATGAGATGTAGGTGGGATATCCTTTCTAAAACACTGAACATAATTTTGGTTTATATCTAAACGCTATCAGTGATTACCAGAACTAAACTAAATAGTAGAGTAATAAAAACTAAAGAAGGATTAATAAAAATGACGCTATAGAGACAGACATCGTAGATCCACCACAGGGAGTCCATCAGTGGGAGAATATTTGAGATTAAGGTGAAATGGTTCCAACATCAATCAAATGGCGAAATAGTTCCAACTTCAAGTATGAGGTGGATTCCTGGAGGAACGGCTTCAGGGTGAAGGTGATGATGACTCCTTACTGCAAAAAACTATTAAAACATTAACGTCTAGAAACAAAATGATTATCCTAGGATCATAACTACCAATAGTCCTCAGATTTATAGGTTATGTGAGATTACGCAGGTTTACAAAACAAAATAAAACATTTTTGTCGTGCGTGAAATATCCTGTGATCCTAATAGAACTTTTTTATGCTGAATTCTGAATTTTTATTCTGGATGTTTTTTATTTCTTTATCACACAAGTGTCACATAGATTAAATCTAACAAAATCGTATATTTACATACATTTATTACATACATATACAGTGGATATAAAAAGTCTACACACCCCTGTTAAAATGTCAGGTTTCTGTGCTGTAAAAAAAATGAGACAAAGATAAATCATTTCAGAACTTTTTCCGCCTTTTAATGTGACCTATAAACTGTACAACTCAATTGAAAAACAAACTGAAATCTTTTAGGTGGAGGGAAGAAGAATAAAAAAGAAAAATAATGTGGTTGCATAAGTCTGCACACCCTCTTATAACTGGGGATGTAGCTGTGTTCAGAATTAAGCAATCACATTCCAAATCGTGTTAAATAGGAGTCAGCATACACCTGCCATCATTTAAAGTGCCTCTGATTAACCCCAAATAAAGTTCAGCTGCTCTAGTTGGTCTTTCCTGAAATGTTCTTAGTTGCATCCAACAGCAAAAGCCATGGTCCACAGAGAGCTTCCAAAGCATCAGAGGGATCTCATTGTTAAAAGGTATCAGTCAGGAGAAGGGTACAAAAGAATTTCCAAGGCATTAGATATACCATGGAACACAGTGAATGAAGACAGTCATCATCAAGTGGAGAAAATATGGCACAACAGTGACATTACCAAGAGCTGGAGCTCCCTCCAAAATTGGCTGAAAAGACAAGAAGAAAACTGGTCTGGGAGGCTACCAAGAGGCCTACAGCAACATTAAAGGAGCTGCAGGAATATCTGGCAAGTACTGGCTGTGTGGTACATGTGACAACAATCTCCCGTATTCTTCATATGTCTGGGCTATGGGGTAGAGTGGCAAGACGAAAGCCTTTTCTTACAAAGAAAAACATCCAAGCCAGACTACATTTTGCAAAAACACATCTGAAGTCTCCCAAAAGCATGTGGGAAAAGGTGTTATGGTCTGATGAAACCAAGGTTGGACTTTTTGGCCATAATTCCAAAAGATATGTTTGGCGCAAAAACAACACTGCACATCACCAAAAGAACACCATACCCACAGTGACGCATGGTGGTGGCAGCATCATGCTTTGGGGCTGGAACTGGGGCCTTAGTTAAGATAGAGGGAATTATGAACAGTTCCAAATACCAGTCAATATTGGCACAAAACCTTCAGGCTTCTGCTAGAAAGCTGAACATGAAGAGGAACTTCATCTGTCAGCACGACAATGACCCAAAGCATACATCCAAATCACCAAAGGAATGGCTTCACCAGAAGCCCAGACCTGAATCCGATTGTGATCTGAAGAGGGCTGTGCCCAGGAGATGCCCTCGCAATCTGACAGAGCAAAGAAGAGTGGGCAAATCTTGCCAAGTCACAATGTGCCATGCTGATAGACTCATACCCAAAAAGACTGATCACAAGGGGCTTCAACAAAGTATTAGTGTCAGGGTGTGCAGACTTATGCAATCATATTATTTTATTTTTATATTTTTTCTTCCCTCTACCTAAAAGATTTCAGTTTGTTTTTCAATTGAGTTGTACAGTTCCTTATAAAAGTAGCAGTTGATGATTTTCTTGAGTACTTGGCATCTGGCACATCTCTCTCAAGTGTCCAGACTAGGACTCCACTCGCCTCTTTTCCATGCACAAGTTGTCTTGGTGAAATAGCTTGCCATGTTTATTGCTGACGGGGAATAAATCCAAGTGAGAGTCCTAGAAATGAGTTTTATGGGACATATTACATCCCATAAATGAATTTGAGTTCAGCCACAATGTTATGGTAATTCTATGCTTTAAAATTTCCCCCTAAAACTTTCCTTCATGTTGTTTCTTCAATTTGATTTAACAAATCTTGGAATTTTCCATCTTGAATCAAATCTTTTGTTTGAGGTTCCACAAAATGCCTTCTTTAATTTTCGTATCATTTATTCTAGGGAACCTTTCCTTCAGCACGATTTTTATCCATGACCTAAACAAAGTTTTTGAAAATTTCCAATTTTTTATACAGAGTGGAGGTAAAACAAATGTTTGAGGGAGACACTCTGGCCAGTTCTTCTTGATGTAATGACTTGTCCTGTCTGGACTGTCCCTCTCGCAAAATAAATCACAAAATGTAGTATATCCGAACCAAGTAACCATGCAAGGACTTTCCAATCACCCAGATGTTCCCCGTTGTAGTTGGCATTCATTTTTTTTCCAAAAGGAATTTCATATTTTCGTACAATTCTTGCATGTTAGCAGCATCAGCTAAAGGGACAGAAGGAAATGTGCTTCCATTGTGCTAAAGGACAAATTTCATTTTAGTTTTAGAGGATGCAAAGAAGAGTTATCATTCTGTTTAATACAGGGCAAATATTGTTACAGTAAACTAAAATAAATTATTGCAAATAGCTATAACACTTATCTTGACCATCTAAAAAAATACATTTTAGTATCTAGCGGAAGTAAATTCCAACTCTTAAGTCTAAACTCCAAAAGTTCAGCCTGTGTTTTTTTTTTTTTGTTTGTTTCCTTGGACAAATTAAAAAGGTTGTTTAGATCATTTTGAATGAATAATTGGATTCATAAAAACGAAGCTTCACTTGCTTCAAAAGTAGGGTCAAGTTGCTCTTCATGTTAAACGGGTCAAATGTCATCATATTCCAAGTCTATATGGACTAGAGATACCATTTTTGGATGCTGAGGTACAGATTAGTCCTCACTGTAAGAAACTGGCCTCAAAGCAAAAGGCAAATGTGGGTATTTCGCTGGATTTAGATGTTGGTTCTGTGATATTTGTTGAGCAAAAACCACAACACAATCATTTAATCACTAGACAAGAGAACCCAAACCAGCACAATGCGCACACAGCGAATGGTCGCTTCCTCAGATCTCAGTATAGTGCTGTTAGCGACGCATCACACATCTGCAAGTCTGTCCGTCTACCAACTGCCAGCAGATACATAACATGGGAAAAATATATAATTATTGAAAAAAATGAATTGTGTCAAAATAGGCCAGATCTTTCAATATATTTATTAATAAAAAAAAAGCTCATCACCAAAAACTGTGCATGACCGCAAAATGCTGATTATAGGTTTGAATTCAGTGGGAAAAGTTATTGTAGAAATACATTATTGTTTTTCATGTGACAAAAATTGTGTCTACCAGTGATACCAATAACCACTGGCACATTCCAAGAATGGATGAGTATTATTGTTATACCAGAGTAACCAAGGTTTGGGTTCAGGGGTGGTAAAATCGGAGTAATATATTGAGATCCAGTCATTAAGAGAAAGAGAAGTTCTATCCAAAGGATCCAACGCTTGGGGCTCTTGTACGATATGGGGAGGGTTCAAAGTTACACAGATATAATCAGAACAGTACACGGAGCAGAGGTGCAGCCGGCTATCCAAATACTCAATGACAAATAATATCTGTGAAATCTGCAAGTTTCCCGCTATGGGCCACTCTGAAATTATTTTTATAGGAGTATGACTATTGTCCTGATCACCATGTCGAGAGCCCATGTAAAGAGAAACGGTGAGAAGGGGAATCTCTACCTCAAAATATTGTAAGATTGTTCTATAACGCACTTAATGGGACCCCAAAGCCACTAGTAACAAAATATATACAAAAATGGTTGGAGGACCTGGGATATACCAATCTGATCAATCAATCTGGGAACAGAGTTGGCGTAGCCTTTCCAGAGGATCATTAAATGATAGTGTGCTGGAGACATCAATCAAGGAATCTACCACACACCAGACAAACTCTTCAAGTGGGGCTTATCTCAAGATGCGAAATGCTTCAGGGGCTGTGGTAATCCGGGTACATTCTTACACATATGGTGGGAATGCCCAGAGGTGAGGAGACTCTGGACAGAGGTGTTTAAGCTAGCTTCAAACATTTTTGGGGCCAAAATGGACAGATCTATAGAGATCTCCCTTCTGGGCCTATCCAACTCACTACTAACATCCCATCAAAACCGGCTTCTGCAGTTTCTGATGCTGGCCACCAAAATTCTTGTTCTTGTTCTGGACATCCTTGTTTTGATTCCTGGTGAATATGTAAAGGAACTGTTTTATGATTTATTTAATCATTAATTCGCTTATTTTAAAAATCTTTTTTTTATTTTTTTATTTCTTCATATTATGTTTCATTCCCCTCCCCAGGTGGGATGGGGACTGTACCAAAGTAACATAGTATGATGTCTTCAACTTATAAAAGTAGAAGAGAAAAAGAAGGAAACATTTAGGCATTGGCAGATGGCTCTTCAGAGAGGGTATTATGAAAATAATAATTTAATAATCAGATACTTCAAACACCTGAGCTAGATTAGCAGGTACAAAGTACAGAATGAAATTCAAATATGTGCAGGTTGTACCTGTTGGACTTAGATGTTTGCTTTCTGTGATATGATGTACCATTGCCTAATAAAAAATGTATTGTTAAAAAAAAAAATATTGGAAGATTTGTTTTGGCAATTGCCTTTGCAACTGATAAATAGTGGATATAAGATCAATATATTTCTTACCGCAGGCTATACATGGCATAGCTGCTGCTAGAAGAAGCCATTCACCACTGGTCAAGGGGCCTTTTAAATCGATGTTAAAACATCAGAGTAGTTCAGGAAATCTGGAGATTGTGCAATGGTAGTTATTGTGTGGAGTGATCCACTGTCTCCCAGGGCTAGAGCCACATAGGTCTGGGGAGATGACAAATAAATGGTTTAAGTTTCTCTAAACCTACTGCAGTCGCATCTCTACCTGGTTCCAATAAGAGGATTATCAGTGATGGTGCAGAACATGGTGATAACGTTATGATTAAGTTATGTTGTTGCACAGCCTGCTAAGGACGTCTGGGCTCTATGGTTGTGACTTTTAAACATTCTGATAGTATGTCATCTGGGACGGTTTTTGTGAACTTTTATTACTAAACTCAATTAGAAAGTTGTCATTTTATAAAAAAAGATAAATGGGACTTTAGCTCAGAATCCGGTATAAAATGCACAAAATCCCAGCAATCTTTACCAGTAAAGTGCGGTAAGGCTTTGTCAGAATTTGGGAGGAGCTGAAGGTAAAAGATTGTGGGCCAAGTAGTTTTCAGTGTAAGATTTCTCACAAAAGATCATAGTTACATAATAATTGGGGTTGAGAAAAACTTTTAGTCCATCAGGTTCACCCTTTTTAGATCTCCTCTGATCCTTGTAGTATGTGGATTAATTGTTTATTCATTCAGAGGAAGACCAGAAGAAAAAAATACACTAAAACATTGCCAATTGTCTTACAAGAAGAGAAAAATATAAAATTTCTTCCTGACCCCAGATACTGGCGATCAGCTTCCTCCCTGGATCAATACTCTTACTTTAATTATAATCTCCCATTATTAGAACTTGCCCATGCGTATCTGCATTTCCAATTTGTAACAATAATTGCATTTCCTCACTTTCAATTATATTTGGGGGTTTGTAGCATACTCCAATCAATATTCTTTTTTCGAATTTGCTGGTCCACTATTTAACTCTACCCACAAACATTCAACATTATTGTTAGTTCCACCATAATTATCTTCTTTTACTATAGGCTTAACATATAGACAAATCCCTCCTGCTCATTTACCGTTGCCTCCTATCTTTCCTAAATATGTTATAATCATCCAGATTAACAGTCCAGTCATGAGTCATCCCACCATGTTTCGGTGATGCCTACTAAATCCCATTTTTCATTAATTGCCAATAATTCTAAATCTCCAATTTTTTCTGGCATTAGCGAGCATACACCTTATGTTATGAGTCTGTAGTTCTGCAGTGCCTGCCTCTGTACTTGAGTTACCTAGCAATACCTCCCTATTGACTATACTAACCCTCCCCATGACTAGTTAATTTGTTTCTTATCCCCTCTACACTTACTACCTCATTACTTCTATCTAGTCCCTCCTCCCTCTAACCCCAGACATTCTACCATCCTTTCCCCTAGCACACCAGCTCCTTCTTCATTAAGGTGCAATCCATCCATGCTATAGAGATTGTACCCAAGTGAGAAGTCAGCCCAGTGCTCTAAAACCCCTCCTTAGTGCACCACTTTTTTAGCCTCCCTAAGCTCCTCCTGTCTCCCTGGGCTACCACGTGTCACAGGTAGTATCTCGGAAAATACTACCTTAGAGGCCCTTGCCTTAAGCTTATTTCCTAGTTCTCTAAACTCATCCTTTAGGACACTCCATCTTCCACTAACTTTGTCATTAGTACTAATATGTAGCAAGACCACCGGTTCATTTCCAGACCCTCACAATAATTTATCTACCCGATCCATAACACGGCAAACCCGGGAGACCGCAAACTGTTCTATTGCCCGGGGACAAATCCCCCTTCCTACCTTCCTAAAAATAGAGTCCACTACCACCAAAACCTCTGATGCTCTGTCTATGCTGCCCTCCCTCTCTTCCAATAGAACTGTTCTCCCAGCTCTATCTGGCATTTCCATTCCTGAATCTGTTGGTGCTTGCCAACTCAGTATTGGTCAGCCTCCTCCTGATCCCCCTGCTTCCCCTATTAACTGTAAAATTTACCTATTCATGAGCACCTATTTAGCTGATTTCCACCATTTTCTAAACTTCCATTTGGGTGATGTTTCAGGGCACAGAAGAGTGGTGCTCCCCAAGGTGGTGCTCTCCAAGATGGGTGAAGACAAATTTGTATTGTTCTGCTAGAGTCAGGGTCTCCTAGGTTTCACTCCTGACACAAGTATCAACAATGGCCTTAATTTCAAGGGTTATTAGAGATTTTTTTTTTATGTTGTTATTTTACGGTTTCCATTCATTCTTGTCCGCCATACCATTTCTCTTCTGCTCATATTTCTATGTTTCTTCTAATATTCTCTCAATGGTGTCATCTTTGTTGTAGATCTATATCTGGTTACTGTCTCCTTACCAACTGTATATATGTCTGTTCCAAGAAGAGGAAGCGCTAAAACGATAGAGCACACCCTACAGGATAAATATCCAGTTATTAGAAACTAAACCAAGGAATTTATATGTCTGGGAAGACGTCCATGTTTAACCGTCTTCAATATAATAATGTCTCATAAAGAGGAATCTTCTTTTTTAAATAAAGCTGGAATGTATTAATTAAAACGTTTAGGCAGTGAAGGACAGAACAGATATGTCTTCAGTTTATTGTGATTACAGAAGCTTTTCTGGAGGTGTAGAAGTCTTATTAATGCCCCTCAGGGGAGATGGAAGATAAGAACCCCCCCACCACCACCATCCCCCCTCTACCCCTACTACTCAGTGACCAGCGCCTCCACTTAAGAACAGTCAAAATTTTATTAGAACGTAAATAATACAGCCTTAAATCTGGGAAGGAAGCAAAACAAGGTCAGAGGCGTAACCTAAGTCGACCTAATACCCCCTCAGAGGGCAGCCACTCACTTGTGCCCCTCACAGGGGGAGATAAGCTCTAACACATCATCTGCAAAAAAGTAAACGTCTCTCATACATGCAATCCTCACCATAGTATCATGGATGTATCATGGATGCCTCTGACACCGGCAGACGCTTTAGCATCTTGGTTTTGTATTTAAGAAGGAGGATATAAATCTAGTTTTTAATTTTGTTCTTAGACTCAAATGTCTTAAATTATACATTTATATTTAATTTATCCGGCCGAGGTTCCTTCACGTGTGCAACGTCCTTTGTCAGCAGGTTTGATGGTGATCTTGGGATTGCTCTTGAATGGTCTCCTTTTCTTGGATGATGTAATGTGGGGGGGGGGGGTTATGTTCAGTGGGGATCTGGGATTTTACTTTTGTAGACACAGACAATGTTGATAACTAGTTCTGGATTAAGCCCCTTGGATGGGTTCAAGCAGACTCCATGTTAATGAACCTCCTTCTGAAGCTCCAGTCCATAACTAGAATCCAGATTCATCGCAGTGACCATGATAAAAACCCTACAACCTGTCTGCTCCTTTTTGTTCTTTATCGGGCGTGCTTGAAGTAACTGACTGACGTTAAGCATGTTCTCATTTCTATATATTAATATACTGCAATCTGCTGTCATTCATCCAATTTATTCATAACTAGCGACTTTCCCGTCAAAAAATGATGGCAACTAAATGTGTGTGCTTTGAATTCTGTTTTGCACTTAATATGAGTGTTTGACACTTTTAACCTTTTTCTTATCTATAAAGAAGTACAACAATTATATTAAGTGTGTTTATTTTTTAACATGGAACTTGTAGATTACCAACTGGTAAACCCTCTTTTTTTGAACAATAATAACATTTTAATGTAAGAATAGGTCAACGTCGTATGAATGAGTATTGTAAACATTACATAAGGATTTGTAACATGCAACTTGTAGATCAACAACTGGTAAATTACATAGGTATTGAATCCAGAGAAAGGCAAACAGTAAAACCCCCATTGAAACTTAGCCCATTGTATCAAAGGGGGGGAAAAATAATTCTTCCTGACCCCATTAACTGGCGATCGGATTACTCCCTGGATTAATATTCTCCACTGAATTATACATTTAAATTGTACAACAAAAGCTCCTTCTCCTCTTAACATGAAACTTTAAATATATACAATGAAATAACTAAGCACACATTTTTCCAAAAAGTATTAACATTACAAACAGTAAATTAAAGTAGAAACATTTAAATTTGAATTGTTATAAAATGCAAGCAAAGTGTTTTGTGGGGCTAATCATGCTAAAAGGCCACTTCCACAAAATTTAAATATGTTGGTGTTTGTGGATTTTTTTTTATTTATTTTTTCACTTTTTTTTGTTTTTGTTGTAATTCTTGAAAATGGAAGTGGTCCTCTTAACCTTCCTGGCGGTATGATTATGTCAATATTTAGAATGTTAAAGCGGTACATAAAAAAATACGGACATAATCATACCACCCTTTCCCCCTATTTCTCCTCTCTTTCCCCCCTTCTCCTCCTCCCCCTTCTTCTCCTCACTCCCCCCTCTCCAATCATCTCCCTTTCCCCCTTCCCCTCCTCCTTTTCCCCATTATCATCCACCTCCTCCTTCCCCCTTATCATCATCTTCCTTCCCCTCCTCCCTTTCCCCTTATCCTCCCTTTACCCCATTATCCTCCTCCTCCCCCCTTATCCTCATCCTCCTTCCCCTTTTGATCCCCCTTCCCCCTTATCATCCTGCTCCTTCCCCCAAAACCTCCTCACTTACCCCTTATCCTCCCTTTCCACCTTCTCCTCCTCCCTCCTTCTCCCCTTATGATCCTCCATCTCACTTCCCCCTGATCATCCTCCTCTCTTTCCCCTCTCTCCTTGTTATTGTAATCAGATGAGCTGCCTGCTCATCTCTCCCCCCGCAGCCTGTCTTCTGGCAGTGAAGTGACCTGTATATGCTAATGACGTGACAAGCTTGTGACGTCACGTCATTTGCATATGCCGGTCACTTCACTGCCGGAAGACAGGCTTTCCGGGCGAGAGATGAGCAAGCAGCTCATCTGATTACAATAACAAGGAGAGAGGGGAAGTGAGGAAGATGATCAGGGGGAAGGAGGGATGAGGAGGAGGAATGGTGAGCTGAGGGGGCCCAGGCAAATATGGCAGCACTGGGCCACTCCAGATCCTCCATGCACTAACCCCGAGCGTGGCTTGGAGTTACCGATTTAGGTACTTAAAATTAACCCAGAGTCACTCTCAGAACCAACGCTTAGGAGGTTAAAAGAGTCCCAGAGACATTTAAGTTCATCCTGGAAGTAAAACCACTGTTCTCTATGTTTTTTGCCATTTTATAGAGTTTCTTAGTGAAACAGTGGTCCTCTAAAAAAAATTCAGAGTGACATAAAGTTCATCCGCAAAATAAAACCACTATTTTCTATATTTGTTTTGTTTTTTTCTTGGGAATTTGTCCTTGAGTTGAAAGCATTTTTCTTGTTGTTTTTTTGACATGCCTTGTATTGTTATCTTTATTTGAATTTAAGTTATAGTACCTCATAGTAGACAATGTTTTTTGTAAAAATGCGGCCATCATCTAATAAATCAGCCTTGTTTTTAATGTAAACTTTAATAGCCTCTGGATTCTTGCATCTTGAAAATGCAACATACAGTTGGCCATGTGCAAATACTGGTTCTTCTAAAAAGATACCCACAGATTTGAAAGTTTGTCCTTGTGATTTATTAATGGTCATGGCAAATGCCATGATGATGGGAAATTGTCTTCTTTAGAGTACAAAAGGGAGGCTACTTTCACTTGGTGCTAAATCTATTCTTGGTATGAAAACTCGCTCTCCTTTATGGGTACCAGTTAGAATTTCAGCATCTAAGAAATGGTCCTTTAATTCTTGAACAATTAATCTGGTCCCATTACTTAGTCCTTTTTTTGTGTTCATATTTTGCAGTAACATGACAATTGCACCTTTCTTTAGCTTCAAAATATGCACTGGCATTTCAGAGGGAGTTAATGAATTAATTAATTCAGTTGAAAAGTTTGTCTGACTTTCTTTGTCATCACCAAGTACAGAATCAGCACTGTGACAATTTTTTTGTGGTGCATTTATTTTTATAAATATTTAATTATTGAGAAACAATGCATCCTTATTTTTGCATGTTATTATTACTTTGTTTGCAAGCTCTGCATAATCCTCGTTATTTATTGTATTTTGGAATTTAGCTGATATCCTGTTTGCAAATCATATGAGACGGAATTTCCATGGTATCATCAGGTAAATGTTATATTTGCTCTGTTTTTCCTTCTCTAATGTTAATAAGCCAATCATTGAATTCATTTTCTCCTTCTGATCTCATATTTTGTTGTAATTAAAGATGGGTAAATAATGTCCATAGTGTACTTGACTTTATACATGTTTCGACAATGTTGGTTCGATTTCGATGTACAACGACAGGTAATGTTTGCCCAAAATCTCCATACCTTTGCACCAAATGGCAAATCATTATCCATGACTTCACGAAGCAAACGGTCAATACATTGTAGCGCATGGCATGACATCATTGTAGCTTTATCTATTATAATTAATTTACTTTTTTTTAAATGTTTTTGCTTGTAAGGATGTCATTCGAATATCCGACACTGATGTTTTCCAGAATGGGAACTGACAGTTTAAATCCACTATGCACAGTTCTTCCACCTTGTAACAAAAGTGCGGCAATTCCAGTGGTTGCAAATGTTTGTTTGTGCTATTTAACATTGTGCTCGAACAAAACTCATCAATAAATTATACAGATGCGTTTTTCATGATCCGACAGGTACATCTAGATAGAAATAACGCTCTTTGAGCATGTCATCATCTAGGGCATTTTTTATGGCATTAAATGATTGCAATTGTAATGTATTTAAAGTGGCAAGTCTTTCTTCTGTTCTTTGTTTTTGAAGCCGAGTGTCATAGTCTGCAAAGTTTATGTTGTCTATGAGTCCTGGATCGGGCAGATTAAAACATTTCTGGGATATATTCTAATATCCCTCTCAAAATGATGAAGGAGAACCACCATTTCAAAGACCATTGCAACCTCATTTGATGTTGGCAAGTTATAACGGCGTTAATCAGTATGACGATCTCTTTTAAGCACCATATTGACCTTTGGGTTTGGTAATTGATGTCTTTCTGCATGAAGTTGTTGTTCCTTTTCTACTTCTGCTAATTTTTTATGAGAAAGAAAGACCTCTTGAATTTCAAATAATGCTTTTAATTCTGCAATAGGCTCATTGTATCGTTGCAAAAAGTCTTCAGACATATTTCTTTTAAATTTGTCCCGCAAATCTAATGCATTTGGAGCATTTGAGAAGATGCAAATAAATGCAAATTGTTCCCTCATCTACCGTGGCATTTGACATAGTGCTTCTTCTTCTAGACATCTTTCCCATTCTGTATCATCAGCCATGAAGTTTCTGTTGTGCAGCTAAACTATGTCATTAACAGTTCTCAACTGTTCAAAACTTTGTGCACCAGGAACAGTTAAAAGGAGTAAACGTAAGCAGGAACGTTCAAGGTCTCTTGGACTTAGTGTAAATTTTTGGTATTATTTTATTTCCACTGCTTTTTCGTTTTCGCCATAATCCATTAACAAAAACATAATGGTAGAGAATGTCAATATATAACAATTCCCTTGCCTCAGAGTTGTTACAATTTAATTGACACCACGCAGTTAGTGTAGTTTGTCGATGCTCATTTTGTGGGAAAGCATTTCTTTCATTTCCAACATTGAAATAAACTAAGTGCAGCTAATAGATATACTGCATGTGAGTGATCATGCATTTCAAATTTGAGAAGATGCCACATTGATTCTGGAGCACTTACATATCGAGCATCTACATGAGATGCAAGTTTATCATGTAATAACTCACTTTGTTCTGGATTTTCTGCACTTTTGACCACTACAGTAGCTGCATCATAGCCTTTGTAAATATATTTGTAGGCATATTTAATGGAGTTTATAGAAGTGCAAGCTTCCATAATAATGTGTGCATTATACTTTATGAGTAAATGTGGATTGTATGGTACCACATATCTGTACGAATAATGGCATTTTGGCCTTCTCTTTTTCTATAAAATGGATAGCCATCACAATTATCACAAGTTTTGCCTCTATAATCCTTTGGAAATTCTTTAGTACATTTCTTATTTTCCATATATGTTGACTGTGGGTTAATATCTCCACACGGTCCATGAATCATACAATGAGTTACAATCTCATATAGTCTACCATGTAGTTCTGGATCTGGTAGTTCAGCAATAATCACTGAATCCACTTTGTCACCAGTATCCAATTTATATTTCTCTTGAAGGATTATAAGAATATCTGCATGTGGAAGGCCTCTTTTTTGAAATTCAATAGTATAAACATAAGCCAGACATTTGCCAAATAACTGAGTTATTGTTATGTCAAGTTTTAATTCAGTTCATTTGATTTTGAAGACACTTGCCACTAAATCTGGTCTATAGGAAGCAGTTTGTCCAATTAGCAGATTCTGTACAATCTCTGGCCATGTAAATGTAATAAATAAATCTGGTTTTCCATATTTAGTTACAATAGCCATGGCATCAATGTATCTTTCTCGCATATTGCGAAGAGATCCTTTGAAAGAAGAAGGTAAAATGCTCTCTGGTTGTAGCAACCTCAGCGACATAATCCATCAGTCCACAATACTGTTCTACACATAGTTTATCTTGTTGATATTTGATGAAGTATAAATTATTTGCCTCAACTTGCAAATATGAATCAATGATCCATTGTTGTGTCAGTCTTCCGCCACATAAAATGGGATTAAATCCATCTCAAATGGCAGTTTGAGCCACTTTAAATTCAAGCATGGAAATATTATATTTCTGACACGTACTTTTGAAATTGGGTAACTGTCAAGTGTTAATTTGGGTTGCCAACCTGCTTTCCCGTGTGGAAAAAATATGGGATATGTCATTGGATCCAAATTAGTACTTAAGATACGTTTGTTAATGAAAGGTTGCTCATCATTTCTGGGATATATTCTAATATCCCCCTGAAATGGTGGTTCTCCTTCATCATTTTGAAAGACCATTGCAACCTCATTTGATGTTGGCAAGTTATAATGGTGTTAATCAGTATGACGATCTCTTTTAAGCACCATATTGACCTTTGGGATTGGTAATTGATGTCTTTCTGCATGAAGTTGTTGTTCCTTTTCTACTTCTGCCAATTTTTTATAAGCTTGAGTGTAGGGGTTATTGGCCATAATGTTATCTAGCTCTATAAAAACACTGGGTAAGCATTTTTTATTTTCTTGCTTCTGCATACGTTGGTCAACAGCTTCCATAGTATCTAGGACATATAGTTGAGGACATTTTCTTTGCTTCCCTTCTTCTGGATGTAAATGAGAAGTACGATGGTAAATTTGTACTTTGAAGCAGTAAGGGCCATGTCCTGGTACATTGGCAGCTAATGTTGCACCCATAGATGCAAAGGATATGGCAATATTATTCGATCTAATGTTTAATTTAAAATTTTGGTAGTTGGGGAATGAAGGCTCAGTCATAATGCTTTATAAATAGTTTGGGAATTGTTGTCTTTGTGGAAGTCTTACCTTGCCTTTTTGACAGCAACTAACAAACTGGCCATCTTGGAGTCTTTCCTGTTGGAAATGATAAGCCCCACAAAACTGACAGACAATATACATATTACCACAATTATGAGCCTCTACTGTTAAATATTTAAGTAAAGGACAATTGTGAGAACATATATCAATGTGCCTTTGTAAATCATAATTAGAATTCTTATCTGATTGTTCAGTAACATTTTCTAGATGCTTTTGTTTTTTAGTAGCCTTCTTGGTCTTGGATGTTAGTTTGTCAGCTGCTAATCTTTTGCTTGCGAGTCTCTCCCGTTCTTTTTGTCGTTGAATTTCCTTTTGCTCAGGCGCCTGATGATCTGCCCATGTTTTTTGACGTTCTCTAGTTTGACTTATTTTCTCTCCTCTTTGTTTTCAGTATCTGCCATATTAATCTATAAATAAAAGTAGTACATTAGTACTTTTGCTCCTTTTTATTTAAAATTAACTTTTTGTTATTTTGTTTTGTTTATTTTTTCTCCTATCCTGTTTTGTGTGCACCACTGTTTGCATTATGGGTTAGCTTTCTGAGGTTAGACTTATCAGATTAGTTAGGTTGCAGTTTATGTTGTGAAAGGCGCACAGCAAATATGATAGGTCCCTCTATTTTGTATATGTTAACAGCATTTTTTGTGTTATCCTGTTTTGTGTGTGTCAGTGTTGTCATTATGGGTTGTGTTGTGTGGTATGAAGTTGGGCTTAGACGGTTGCGCACCAAAAATAGAAAACGACAATGCTGTTAACATATACAAAATGGGAGGATATATACTGTTTTGTGTGCACCACTGTTGGCATTAGGGGTTAGGGTACCCCTTTTTTTGTTGTTGTTGCTATCCTGTTTTGCATGCACCAATGTTGTCATTAGGGGTTTACGGTTATGGGGTTAGGCTTAGAGTGTTAGCTTGCAGTACGTTTCTACAAAGGATAGATCCTTGCATTTTATATGTGTTAACATTTGATGTAAAATCCTGTTTTGTGTGCACCACTGTTGTCATTATAGGTATTGTTTATGGGGTTAGGCTTCGAGTTTGGTGCACAAAAACAGGATATATTATTTTATTTAGTGTGTGTTAGCAAAAAATGTTTAAGTATCCTGTTTTGTGTACGCCACTGTTGACATGATAGGTTTAGGCTCTGGGGTTTGGCTTATAGGTTGTGGCACAGAAGATAGAATATCTTTTTCCATTTTATATCTGTTAAGAACGTTTGTTGTAGTATCCTGTTTTGTGTGTGCCAGTATTGGCATTAGGGGCTTATGATTTCTTTCTTTTTTTTTCTGTGATATTATCTTTGTGTGCGTCACTGTTGCCATTAGGGTTGTAGGTTACGGGGTTAGGCTTAGAGGGTTAGTTATGTTGCTGCCAATCTTCCTGCGACAGTCTTCAGGCAGTGTCTGTTGAAAAAGAGAAATGCAAATGTTGAATTTTTTTTTTTTTTTTACTAAAACCATAGTATTTTTATACATTACCTGTTGGTTTTTATTTGTTGTCTGTAAATTGCTGCAGATTTGACAGTCCGTGTTACACCGCGCAGCGCTGCAAATTATTCAGTGACGCTGTTCAGGCAGAGTCTGTTGGAAATGACAAAAAAATGGAAATGTTAAAATGCAGTGTAAGTATATATCTAAATGTTTTTTGCTAAAAGCATAAATTATGTTGTAAAATATATCTTAATAAAAGCGTTATGTTCTTGTTGAAATGTCTCCTTTTTTCTTCTTTTGAAATTGACACCATTTTACCGCACGCACACTTTTATCTGTGTTTGAAGACATTATTCATGTATAGTAAGATTTCTAATTGCTTCTGTACATTAATATATATTTTTTGACAATATTTGAAAGGCTTGTTTTGTTTTGTTTTATAAATTATTAATTTATTAATGAATGGTAAAAGTTTACATATTTGTGAAATGTTACTGTACATGAATAAAGTTCTTGTCAATATTTGAAATCCTTTTTTTTTGTTAGTTTAAATTATGAATTTATTAATTAATTATAGCTTACCTACTTTCTGTAATTTGCAGATTTTAAACTTCTAAAGTGATAATGAAGTTGCTTCAGAAGTAACGCCACCAGCGACATGTCCAGTCACACTGATCATCACCTGAGGACAAACTGGAAAGTTTTCAGTATTTATAGACTTTGAGCTGAAGTAGAAACTGTGCGAACGCAATACGCATGCGCTATTTACGTTTCATCCGTCAATTTGCCTTCCAGCCGCCATTTTGCTCAAGGTTGTTACTTCTTGCATAGAAAATGTCTGCGATTTTGTATGTGCTACGTGCCGCAGGATGCGTGTTACGTGCCGCATGAAGTGTTATTGAGTTTGGGTAAGTTTTCCCAGAACATGTCTTAATTTTAGGTGCTTAGTCTCGTTTTTTCTGCCACCATTTTTTCTGTCACTTAGCCGATTTTTTTCAATCGAGAAACTGGTGAAATGTGACTTAAATTTCCAAGCAACCTCACTGACAGATGTCCTGGCTGTCCCCCGTGGTGTGTGTGATGTTTTTTTAATCTTTTTCATTATTTTTTGTGTTTTTCGATGTGCGTGGTTCGCCCTTTAAGTTTGTATTTTTTTTTTTTTCTAAATCCCACAGGTCCCACTTTCCTGGCGCTTTTCTTTAAAAATCACGAGCTGTAACACTTTATAAAGTCTATTTCACTGTAGAAAAACTGTAGTCCCAGTCATCCAGTCGTATCCGACTCTCCATGACCTTATGGACTGCTGCACGCCAGCCCCATCTTGTACCTAGTTGTGCTTATCCATAAGGTTATCTTGGCAAAGATTCTGGAGTTGGTTGCCATTTCCTTCTCCAGTGGACCGTGATTTTTCTGACATCTCTGTCTTGACCTGCCCATCTTGGTTGACTCTACAAGGTATAGCTCACAGAAGCCCCTACACCACACAAGGTAGTAACCTAGGGAAAGGAAAACACAAAAACCCCAGTGGTAGAGAATTACACTGATTATTACACAAAATCAAAGGCTGCAGAAATATAATGCCAATATGGAGACCAACTCCCCAACTGGTTCTAAGCTAAGATCATTTTCCTACCAATTCTTCTATAACTCACCTCAGATATCAGGTGTACGAGATTATATTCATCTTTCTGTAATCTAGTTCCCTTCTCCACTATTGACCCTATCTGGTTCCTTCACCAATCCAGTACTACTTGGGTTGTGACAATGGAGTCTTAAAATGTGTCTATGAGGAATGGGATAAACCTCAACTAATTGCCTTGGAAACCATTTGTTGTATTCAGTCAAGATGAGTCTACTTAACTCAAAAGTGGCTTCATAAATATAACCAGAGCATTTACTTCCCACTGGATAATGGTGCCCACTTGGTATGAAAGAGTACACTGATAACTCAAATGTATAAGTTCCAGAATGAGCCTTTTATGGCTATGTTAGAGGAGTCGGGGATGTGAGATTCAGAAGTAACCATCTTATTGAGTCAGGTTACAGACCCTAACTCCCAACACCCAGAATTATCACATCTCGGACTCGGACTCCTCCGATATCTCGTCACCTTCACGTCCAGATGAAATGAACTCTTAAAAACATGAAAAGCAAACGTTAGGATTCTGATAACTACTCGATGGATTACTTGGTTTTTGGTAAAATAGATATTGGTTATTTTTCAATTGATATTGAAGATAATTCTTATGTTATAAAACAATACATAATATTATATACATGACATTCACATAAAGATGATTGTATCCACCGTATGTATTGTTATTGGTCCATTATTGTAGTCTTACACTTTACGGTAATGAATATATAATGTAATAATTATTTTGCATGTAAATGGATTTAATGCACCAAAAGAGGCCGAACAATTAAATATTATAATTATTTTAATCGATCTATTTTACTAATCCAAGAAACAGATTTTGTATCTAAACATCCTCAGATTTACTCCGTAAGAACTGTCCAATGTTCTGTCTTCAAGTGCAAAGTCCCCTCAGTGCACACAGATAAGGAAGGTAGATATAATATAACGATGGTAACAACTATTGGATCACATTATTCCAGTATTGGCCCCTCATATAACTCTGTGACATTTGGTATAAAATTCTTGCACCTCCTAGAAATAAAACAAAGGTCCAAAAAAAAAAATGTTTCACTCCCAAAACAAGTTTTTTAAAAATGTAAATACAGCAGTTATCCTTACATTTTTTAGTGTGTGTATGTATATGTATGTATATGTATGTATGTGTGTGTATATATATATATATATATATATATATATATATCATTTATCACTTTTTGTAGCACTAGTGAATTTTAGCTCAGAACCAGTATTTTTCCATTTTGTAAGATATACAGTGGATATAAAAAGTCTACACACCCCTGTTAAAATGTCAGGTTTCTGTGCTGTAAAAAAATGAGAGAAAGATAAATCATTTCAGAACTTTTTCCACCTTTAATGTGACCTATAAACTGTACAACTCAATTGAAAAACAAACTGAAATCTTTTAGGTAGAGGGAAGAAAAAATATAAAAATAAAATAATGTGGTTGCATAAGTCTGCACACCCTGACACTAATACTTTGTTGAAGCCCCTTATGATCAGTCTTTTTGGGTATGAGTCTATCAGCATGGCACATTTTGACTTGGCAAGATTTGCCCTCTCTTCTTTGCTCTGTCAGATTGCGAGGGCATCTCCTGGGCACAGCCCTCTTCAGATCACAATCGGATTCAGGTCTGGGCTCTGGCTGGGCCATTCCAAGACTTTAATCTTCTTCTGGTGAAGCCATTCCTTTGTTGATTTGGATGTATGCTTTGGGTCGTCGTCGTGCTGAAAGATGAAGTTCCTCTTCATGTTCAGCTTTCTAGCAGAAGCCTGAAGGTTTTGTGCCAATATTGACTGGTATTTGGAACTGTTCATAATTCCCTCTATCTTAACTAAGGCCCCAGTTCCAGCCCCAAAGCATGACGCTGCCACCACCATGCGTCACTGTGGGTATGGTGTTCTTTTGGTGATGTGCAGTGTTGTTTTTCCGCCAAACATATCTTTTGGAATTATGGCCAAAAAGTTCAACCTTGGTTTCATCAGACCATAACACCTTTTCCCACATGCTTTTGGGAGACTTCAGATGTGTTTTTGCAAAAGGTAGCCTGGCTCGAATGTTTTTCTTTGTAAGAAAAGGCTTTCGTCTTGCCACTCTACCCCATAGCCCAGACATATGAAGAATACGGGAGATTGTTGTCACATGTACCACACAGCCAGTACTTGCCAGATATTCCTGCAGCTCCTTTAATGTTGCTGTAGGCCTCTTGAAAGCCTCCCAGTCCAGTTTTCTTCTCGGAGCTCCAGTTCTTGGTAATGTCACTGTTGTGCCATATTTTCTCCACTTGATGATGACTGTTTTCACTGTGTTCCATGGTATATCTAATGCCTTGGAAAAATGTTTGTACCCTTCTCCTGACTGATACCTTTTAACAATGAGATCCCTCTGATGCTTTGGAAGCTCACTGTGGACAATGGCTTTTGCTGTGGGATGCGACTAAGAAAATTTCAGGAAAGACCAACTAGAGCAGCTGAACTTTATTTGGGGTTAATCAGAGGCACTTTAAATGATGGCAGGTGTATGCTGACTCCTATTTAACACGCTTTATAATGTGATTGCTTATTTCTGAACACAGCTACATCCCCAGTTATAAGAGGGTGTGCAGACTTATGCAACCACATTATTTTTATTTTTCTTCCCTCCACCTAAAAGATTTCAGTTTGTTTTTCAATTGAGTTGTACAGTTTATAGGTCACATTAAAGGTGGAAAAACTTTTTAAATGATTTATCTTTGTCTCAGTTTTTTTACAGCACAAAAACCTGACATTTTAACAGGGGTGTGTAGACTTTTTATATCCACTGTAAGTTATGAAATGGTTAAATCTGCTTGTCCCATGATCTAGCAGTTTCAGCTAAAGCCATAAGTCGAAACAATATGTTGTGTTAAATCAGACCCAAGGTTAAAAAACACGTTATTGACTGCGCGGGATTGTTAAAGTACAGGTGTGATGTACCAACAGATATAGCCTAAATACATGTTAAATTATAATTGGATCTACTAATATCAATAATCTTTCATTGGTTGTTGGTGGGTTATACCATGTTCCTAAAGGGGTGAGAGTAGATTATCCCATTGTCTTTATGTAAACATTATAAAAGCTGTGTTTTGTTTATATTTGTGTCCAGTGAGCCAGTAGAAGGAGACAATTGTAACTGGTCTTCAGTTGCGAATTCATTTTTTTCCAAAGAAACCAAACAAAATCAGAGGCTTCTGTGTGTTTTGGGTATCATGACTAGGTTTTGGCGTAAAAAGTGGTTTGTGGGTATGCTTTTTTCTCTAACAATCTAAGCCTAACAAATCCTTTATGAATAAAACACAATTACATAGTTACATAGGCTTTCATTCAATTGAATTTTGGCCAAATGTAAAAGGCTCTAAATAAGCACATAACATATATTTTTTAAAGAAGTTTTTAGTTAGTAAGCATCTATCCAAAAGCAATGTTTTCACTAACTAAAAACTTCTTTAAAAAAAAATGCTATGTGCTTACTTAGAGCCTTATTCAATTGGCCAAATCGCAATTGAATGAGGGCCATAGTATTTAAGGTTGTAAAAAGACTTTCAGTCCATCAAGTTCAACCTTTTAAGATCTCCTCTGATCTGCAATATGCGGATTAACTATTAATTAATTAGTTGTTAATTAATTATTAATCAATTATTTCATTTTTTTTTTTTTATTATTATTAATCAGTCCAGAGAAAGGCAAATAGGAAAAAAAAAAAAAAAAAAAAAAAAAAAACATAAGCGAGACTTAGCCAATTGTCTCAAAGGGAAATGTAAAAAATTTGGATCATTTCTGTCTCTCTAATTAACCATGATAACCCTGAATTCCCTTTTTAATTAGAAATAAATCCAGTCCCCTTTTAAAGTTATCTATCGAATCCGCTGTCACCACCTCCTTTGGTAGAGAATTCCACAGAGTAACCACCCTTAGTGTGAAGAACCCTTTTCTTTCTTTAAGGTGGAATCTTTTTACTTCTAACCTCAGGATGTCCTCTTGTCAGTTGGAAACCTCTTGGCACAAAAAGCTCCCGTGACAAATCTTTATACTGACCCTGGATGTATTTATATAAGGTAATCATATCTCCTCTTAGGGGGCTTTTTTTTTTCTAGAGAAAATAAGTTTAATTTGGTTAGTCTTTCTTCATAACTTAGCCCCTCCATTCCCCTTATTAGTTTTGTTGCCCTTCTCTGTACCTCTTCAAGCTCTAAAATGTCCTTTTTATGAAGTGGTGCCCAAAATTGTCCTCCATATTCCAAATGAGGGCGTACTAGGGATTTGTATAGTGGCAGAATTATATTTGCTTCCCTGGCTTCTATACCCTTCCTAATACATGCTAATATTTTATTTGCCTTTGCAGCTGCTGCTTGGCTTTGAGCACTGTTACCTAGGTGGTTGTCCACAAGCTCCCAAATCCCTTTCAATATCTGATACCCCTAGATTTGCTCCATTAAGATTATAAATTGCTTGGCTATTTTTCCTTCCCAGAAGCATAACCTTACATTTATTTGTATTAAATCTCATCTGCCATTTAGATGCCCACTCCTCAATTTTATGGAAATCCCTTTGGAGGGAAAGCACATCATTATCTGATTTAATTACCTTGTACAACTTTGTGTCATCAGCAAAAATGGAGACCCCACACTCCAATCCTACCTCTAAGTCATTAATAAATATGTTAAAAAGGAGAGGACCTAATACTGGGCACTGAAGAACCACACTTACCACATTAGTCCAATCGGAGTATGTTCTATTTAGAAAAAACCTTTGCTTCCTGTCTTTTAGCCAGCTCTCAATCCATGAGCAGATATTTACTGCAATTCCTGTATCCCTTAGTTTGCCCAATAGTCTTCCATGTGGCACTGTATCAAAAGCCTTTGCAAAATCCAAATACACTACATCCACTGAGTTACCTTGATCCAGGTTCCTACTAACCTCCTCATAGAAACTAATTAGATTTGTTTGACATGACCTATCCCTCATAAACCCATGTTGACTCCTACTTATAATCCTTTTCAAATAGACATATTCTTGTATATTAACCCTCTAAAAGCTTCCCCACTACAGAAGTGAGGCTCACTGGTCTATAATTCCCCGGATTTGTTCTTGCTCCCTTTTTAAATATAGGTATCACCTCTGCTTTTCTCCAGTCATCTGGTAGAGACCCTGTGTTGAGTGAATCTTGATAGATTAGATATAATGGTTTGGTTATTACAGAACCCAGTTCCCTTAGTTCCCTTGGATGTATTCCATCAGGACCCGGGGCTTTATTAACATTTATTTTTTCCAACCTCTTTTGGATTACTTCCTGTGTTAACCAATTATTTGGCAAAGGTAGTGTAGCCCCATTATGTTGCCATGTCCCAACCACTGGTACCTCCATTGTGTATACCGAAGAAAATAACCTATTTAGCTCATCTGCCTTTTCTTGGTCACTAAATATCAGACTGTGTCACATTGTAATGTTCCTATAGCTTCCTTCCTCACCTTCTTCCCATTAATATACTTAAAAAATATTTTAGGGTTAGTCTATGTTAGCCAGTCTAATAGCCCTTTCCTTGGTGATTTCCTTGTATTCCTGTAAAGCAGTCTCTGTCCCCTCTTGTGTGTATAATATAAAATGTCTGTTTTTACTCCGTATCTTGATCTTTAAATCATTGTTAAGCCACATTGGATGTGATTTACTCCTTTTACTTTTATTCCCACACTGTATATGCCGATGTGTATGTATATTTAGTAAGGGTTTAAATGTTGTCCATTTATGTTCAGTGTTTTTACCCATCATGCCTCTGTCCCAGTCTATACTTTGTATTGGCTTCCAGAAAGCTTTAGATGGAGCTCAGAAGGGCAGTGGCCAAATGATGTGCCTGGTGTGCTACGGTCCATAAGGTCACAGAGAGTCAGACATGATTGAATGATTAAGTAGCAAAGCTGTATATAGAACAGATTTAATGGATATATGGGGTGAACCACACACTACATCTCCCTCATATAGATAATAAATAACTAAATGTGACAGAAAATTCCACTGATCATGTGATAGTAATAATATTCTCAGTTCTACAATTATTTACATTAATATCAAATGATAAATGTTGGTGGTTAAATGAAAAATCTTTAATTGAAAGGCATTTTATGGATCAAATGATTCCGGTTTTAATACTTTAGCTAGCACTGAAGTTCACGGCACTTAAATTATTTATAAAAAAGGAGCAAAAAATAAAGAAATAAAAACAAGAAAAATTAAACCGTCTAATCACCTGAAAGTTAAATATAATTATTTAGTTAAACAAAATCAGCACCGGACAAAACTATAAAGAACGAGAGGCATCAATCCAATAAACACCAAGTAGACGTGATCCGCACAGAGGACGCAGAGGAACTAAACCTATTCACTATGGGCCTCATTCAAATGTGATTTGGCCAATTGAATAGGGCTCTATTTAAGCACACAGCATATTTTTTTTACAGAAGTTTTTAGTTAGTGAAGACCTCGCTTTTGGATAGAAGCTCACTAACAAAAAACTTCTGTAAAAAAATATATGCTATGTGCTTATATAGAGCCCTATTCAATTGTCCAAATCGCATTTGAATGAGGCCCTCTCTCAATTTGGTTTATTGACAAATTCACCCCAATCTATGGAACACAACACGCAAGGCACAGTCTTTATGTCTCTGGTTGCACCATAAGGTTCTCCTAGTAGTTTTACTGGAGTTGGTTGCGGTCACAACTTGGACAGGTGGACATGTGTGAATTTATTTGCTGTTATTGTTTGAAATATGTTAGATGTAATAAATCCAGTAAAATGTGGCCTACAGGCCTTGAGCAGGTGCTACCAGGGCCCGAGAACCCAGATCGTTAGGTTGATTAATACTACAGGGGTTACATTATCAGGGCCTCACAGGCTCTAGTTGGGACACATTACAAGTCAGAATGATGATTTTTTTTTTTTTGGTTAAAATCTTAACAAGAGAGGCATAAGAATATTTTTGAGTTAGTACAACTTTAAGAGCGACCAGGAAGGCCTTCTAATAGCCAACCCCCAGCCCTCATGCAGTAAATGGTGGTTCCATAAACTTCAACGGGGAACTCATGAGCATGAATCAAGATATTAAGTATAATTAATAAGTCTGTCAACATAGCAACTGAAACATTTGTATCAGCAGAGGATAAGCGGCGCTTGGTGGTTGTGATTCCCTTTTGATCCTTTGTTTTGTGGTCTTCCACCAACTGAGATATACTTGATGTTAATAGTTGTTCATAACTCCCACTGAATCTAATGGGCGTCCAACTGTCTAAAATTGTGTGGAAGCCCTGATCGGTTACCCCTACTCCCCTCCGAGGGTTTGGGTTCTCATAGCAACCTGCCTCCCTACATTGTCTGAAGACCCTCCGGGTGCTGCCCTTACTGACTGCCGCCCGAGAGTAACCCAAGCCTAACACTTACCACGGTTATTGGAACATATTAACCAGTTAACCCACAAGCCTTCACACAGACTTAGATGGTCATCTGGCCACCAAGACCTTCTGTCTCTGACCCTCTGTTGGATAATTAACCCCTACAGACCTAAAGAGAGAAATAAGAATAACCAGATGGATGACTTCATTTTTCTGACCTCTTGCCTTGACCTGCCCAAACCTTATCACAGTAACTGTTCGGGGCAGGATTTCTTCCACTGTTAGGATCAGCGCTACCCTGGGGTACACCTTGTGTGTATCATGGCAAAACATTATATAGGGCTTTGCCCTCCCACTATTTGTATTATTATCATCAGGTACGTAAATAGCTTAAACACAGGACAAGGTGGTCATCAAATTGCAAATGTACTTGTCCGTATCACCAAGAATGTAACAGAACATGAATCCTATGAGTACATATAACAATAAGGACCCTGCTGAGCAAAAGAAAAATCCCCGGAAGGTTGTTTATAGAGATTTGTATGGAATGTGCAAAGGTCAGCAAAGGTCGAGCAAGATGTCCCACTCTTGAATATACAATTTAACCCCTTACAGTAACTTAACACCATGTGGGAAGATTAACCAAACTGTTGCGATTGCTCAATGGATTGTTTGCCTTCAGCGCTCCATGCCAGCAATTGCAGGCCTCGCTTCGGCGCTCCTTGCCAGCAACTGCGGCCCTTGCTTCACGAGCCCGCACGCTCAAAACTATATATGTGATGTGGTATCCAACTTTTACCTCATTTACTTAATTTATACAATTTGATCTGAAAAGGTAACTCCATACCAAAATAATTCAAATTAGCCCAAACATTTAATCCCAAATCAGCCCATTATACTTTATAATGTAAAAATAATCGTCCAATTTCATTAATAAATATTGATTTAAAATTATTACTAAGATACTCGCTTAGACACATTGTTACCATCTTGATTCGGGTTTATTCAATCTTGACAAGCCCCTGATAATGTTTTAACGATGATTCCCAAACCTCTCCTCAAGCACCCCAGACAGTTGCTTGAGGAGAGGTCCATAAAATCCTGACCTGTCTGGGGGTCTTTGAGGAGAGGTTTGGGAACCACTGAAGAATATCACATTTAACTACACAAATTCTATTTGAACTCCTAACATCAAACGCATGCTACCATTGGTTGGACATATTTATTTTTGACTTCAAAATTTTGATTCTCAGACACCATTTTAGAAACCTTAAAAACTTTTCTATAATTCCATTAGCACAAAGAAAAATAATAAGTAAAAAGTATAGGGAAATTATCTTTACCTTTTCCTATCCATAGACAAGGATGCCCTTTATCGCCCCTTTTATTTGCATTAGATACAGAACCAAAAGCAAATCCAGCAAAATAAAAACATATCAGGAATGGGAAAAATGATTATAAATGCTGCTAATGATTTTATTTTAACTATAACAAAACAACAGTTATCTTTTCCAAATGTTCAATAAATGTATATATACATACATATATATCTCTTCAAGGTAAATGTTCTGTTTTATGTTATTATGTTAAATCAGAAGCATTAATTCTATGTACACCTCCATCTGAACAAATAAAATCATAAAAAAGAACTATAGTTTTTTGAGGAAGGAAGATATATTAAAATAGTAAATCACCTTACACGGTCAAGTAAGACACGCTCCATCCTGGTCTATAACATAATAGAAGTCCATTACATTAGTCGGACGCGATCTCCCAGGATGTTGATTGTGATCTTATAAAACATTAGATTTTAGGTATACAATAATAGTGTCTCCATTACTGTGTTTCCTACTAGTGTCAGACTTACTGGCCTGTAGTCACTGGAGACTTCCCTATTACCTTTGTGTGTGGTGGGTTCCACATCACCGTTTCTCCAGTCGCCTGGATCTACTCCTGACAATAATTATTTATTATTAAATAGTTTAACTTCCACTGCGGCAAGTCCCGATCTGACCTCCCTCAATACCCCAGGATGTACATGGTCTGGGCCACTGCTTGTTCACTTTAAACATTAATGGTAGAACCTCATCTTCCATGTTCTAATCACTTATTGTAGCTGCCTCAATGGAAGTTCCCGGTTTGATGATCACACACTCTAGAAGTCTCTCTCGGGCAGCTTGATGTGTCCTGCCTTCTCTATCATCTACTTTCTTATCTCGATCTATTCCTCCCTTAGTTTTCTCTTCATTAATATTCCCAAAGAAAGTTTTTTTCTTCTTCATTGACTGGACTTGCTATGTCACAATACACAAATGATTTCTACCGATTGGTCGTGTGTGCGCCTCAAATACCAATAATACGGTGTAACTTGGGTTGAATAAACTCAATAGCCGTCTAAACCGCGCGGTACACGGCACTCTTGTCTATTACTGGACAATAGTTTTGTACAAGATGGATTTTTACATAGTTAAATAGTAATTAAGGTTGAAAAAAGACTTTGTCTATCAAGTTCAACCTTTTACGATATCCTCTGATCTGCAATATGAGGATTAGTTATTAATTAATTATTAATCAACTATTTATTTTTAATTATTAATTAATCCAGAGGAAGGCAAACAGAAAAAAACTCAAGTGAAACTTAGCCAATCGTCTTAAAAGAAAAAAAAAAAAAAATGAATTCCTTCCTGACCCCAGATACTGGCGATCAGATTTCTACCTGTATCAATACTCTCTCTCTAATTATCCATGATAACCCTGAATTCCCTTTTTAATTAGAAATAAACCAACTCCCCTTTTGAAGTTATCTATCGAATCCGCTGTCACCACCTCCTTTGGTAGAGAATTCCACAGATTAACCACCCTTACTGTGAAGAACCCTTTTCTTTCTTTAAGGTGAAATCTTTTTACTTCTAACCTCAGGATGTCCTCTTGTCAGTTGAAAACCTCTTGGCACAAAAAGCTCCCCCGACAAATCTTTATACTGACCCTGGATGTATTTATATAAGGTAATCATATCTCCTCTTAGACGCCTTTTTTCTAGAGATAATAAGTTTAATTTTGTTAGTCTTTCTTCATAACTTAGCCCCTCCATTCCCCTTATTAGTTTGGTTGCCCTTCTCTGTACCTTTTCTAGCTCTAAAATGTCCTTTTTATGAAGTGGTGCCCAAAATTGTCCTCCATATTCCAAATGAGGGCGTACTAGAGATTTGTATAGTGGCAGAATTATATTTGCTTCCCAGGCTTCTATACCCTTCTTAATACATGCTAATATTTTACTCGCCTTTGCAGCTGCTGCTTGGCATTGAGCGCTGTTACCTAGGTGGTTGTCCATAAACTTCCAAATCCCTTTCTATCGCGGATTCCCCTAGATTTACTCCATTAAGATTATAAATTGCATGGTTATTTTTCCTTCCCAGATGCATAACTTTACATTTATTGATATTAAATCTCATCTGCCATTTAGATGCCCATTCCTCAATTTTATGTAAATCCCTTTGGAGGGAAAGCACATCATTATCTGATTTAATTACCTTGCACAACTTTGTGTCATCAGCAAAAATGGAGACACCACACTCCAATCCTACCTCTAAGTCATTAATAAATATGTTAAAAAGGAGAGGACCTAATACTGAGCCCTGAGGAACCCCACTTACCACATTAGTCCAATCTGAGTATGTTCCATTCACAACAACCCTTTGCTCCTTGTCTTTTAGCTCTCGATCCATGAGCAGATAGTTACTGTAATTCCTGTATCCCTTAGTTTGCACAATAGATTTGCGCAGAGAAATTACAAAAAAAAGAGTAAGGCAGACTGGACCTGCTGCAGGCTGACCCCAGAACTGTGGCACTTACCCATAACCCCACACTGGAGCCCACCACTCACAATATAAACAATCTGGAGAATTTTGAAAGGATTTATTTTATTATAAAATCTCTCTTTTTGGTTGTTATTGCATTTTTGGTCTGATTCCTGAGGTGGCAACATTCTCACCGGTATTACTTGGGACCCTCTCACAGGACACAAATACTCTCCAGGGGTTATTGGAGTCCCCCTTACAGGGCAGAGATACATGGGGTATCAGGGGTTCGTCAGACGAGAAGTCTATATGAACATGGTCTGATCGAGGGAAGGGTCAGAATCAGAATGGACAAGGACAGAGGAAAGCCACGTTATGTGTAGAGACGGATAGTCGCATCAGCCCCAGAAGAGAAGACCCAGGGTTGTGTGGGGTGGAAGATCACGTCCAACACGCCAAGGTCACGTGTAATTTCGTGTCCTCGGAGAACCTTCACAGGCACAATAAGAGGATTCTGCAAAAGGTCACTGCAAGGCAAAGATCAGAGGTCATGCAAGACGAAGCAATGCAGCATGTTAACACATAAAGAAAGTTACATGGATGCCTCTGTACATATAGATGGCACTTACTTGTACACCATCCCATGGCAGACTATGACGCTCCCGTCATCTGACCCAGACGCAAACAGCGGGTAATGTCTGTGGAACGACACAGCCCTGAGAGCCTTCTTGTGGTGCCTGCAAAACACCGATGATTAGTGATCTGAAGCATTAAGGTTCATGAAAAAATAATCACAGCGCCTCCACGCTCGCCCTTCCCCCAGTCACAGCGCCCCCACGCTCGTCCTTCCCCCAGTCACAGCGCCCCCACGCTCGTCCTTCCCCCAGGCACAGCGCCCCCACGCTCGTCCTTCCCCCAGTCACAGCGCCTCCACGCTCGTCCTTCCCCCAGTCACAGCGCCCCCACGCTCGTCCTTCCCCCAGTCACAGCGCCCCCACGCTCGTCCTTCCCCCAGTCACAGCGCCTCCACACTCGTCCTTCCCCCAGCGCCTCCACACTCGTCCTTCCCCCAGCGCCTCCACACTCGCCCTTCCCCCAGTCACAGCGCCTCACACTTACCTGAGTACTTTGTAAGGCTTTGTAGACAAGTCCATATCAAACCAGGCGAGCTTGGAGTCATAACTGCCACAGATCAGATTGTCACCTGTAGAGAAGAGTTAGACGTCAGACTAAAGCGCCATAGAACAAACAGCCCTAATAACAATACTGAGATGTTTTACATAAAACAAGTGCTGCAAAGGTATAAACAGACTTGTAATCTCATGGAAATGCAGCATTGTGTTTTGTGAGGCCGTCTCTCCCAGGTCTGCGAGACAACTGAGACCCAGGAGACCTCCATCATTCAGCCTCCCTTCACAAGACAGATTCCAGGCCTCAGATCTCACTCTTCAGACCATCTAGATCATCTTGGATTTGGTGAGATCTTTAGAGGAAGAGGAGGTTTCTTGCCAACATGAAAACAAACTATTGACTCCATATGAATTATGTGGTGTCCAAATGAAGATTAAATTCTGAGCTTCCACCATCGGTTATTTTGATTCCTGTACCCCTGGAGTCTTCTCATCTTTAATCTCCTCCATCGATCCCATAAATACCAGCTCCAAGCTCAGTATCACCTTCCTGTTCCTCTGTCTCATCTAAAAAACTTCCCACCAACTCTGCCTCCCATCCTTTGGTCATTCCTCGTGATAATTCCACCAGATTATCTACGTCCGTCTCATCTCTCCCTCCGGCTGTCCAGCCCAACTCCACCCCAGCCACGTTCCCCTCCACAACCCTCTACATCATCTTGGGTTACGTGGGACAGATCTCTAGAGGAGGACGTTTCTTGCCAACTACTGGTTCCATTTGAATTTCATGGTGTCCAATGGAAAAATATCATCATAGTTATATATTTAGACAAGCATATCCTTGGAGATGTCTCATCTTCATTACCCTCCATAAATCCCAAAAGCAGAACCTCCTGCCATTGATTGTATAATTTCTTTCTTCCTATAATGCTTAGCCTCTCCAATTTCCCACCAACTCTACCTTCCAATCCTTCAGTATGACCTAATGATACCAACCCCCCCCCCCCCCCCCCCCCCAGATCATCTACCTTGGTCTCAACTCTCCTGACCTCTCTCCCTCAATTCCAGACAGTCCCCCCTCCTCCATGCCCCTCTTCCTCTTACCTGCTGGGTGCACTGCAATGCTGGAAACCCACTTGCAGTTGGCCATCAGCTTTTTGGTCAGCTCCTGCTTCAGGAGGTTGTAGACGCGCACATACCGCTGAGTCGCCACAAAGAAGAAGGGACGGGTGGGGTGAAAGAGGACCCTCTGCACCTGACCCTTGTTTTTGCTGAATGGGTTCTGCGTCCGGCGCCTGCTCAGCTGGTGGATCATAACCTGAGAGTTCCCGTTATCAGGGAGGACAACCGCAAAGTAATCACCTCGAGCGTGCCACGTGACCTGCTTCACTGCCTGTGAAAGAGAGAAAAAGAAGTGTCAAGAAGAGCGGGCAGAGAGCGTCGCTGGAAGAGCGGGCAGAGAGCGTCGCTGGAAGAGCGGGCAGAGAGCGTCGCTGGAAGAGCGGGCAGAGAGCGTCGCTGGAAGAGCGGGCAGAGAGCGTCGCTGGAAGAGCGGGCAGAGAGCGTCGCTGGAAGAGCGGGCAGAGAGCGTCGCTGGAAGAGCGGGCAGAGCGCGTCGCTGGAAGAGCGGGCAGAGCGCGTCGCTGGAAGAGCGGGCAGAGCGTGTCGCTGGAAGAGCGGGCAGAGCGAGTCGCTGGAAGAGCGGGCAGAGCGCGGCGCTGGAAGAGCGGGCAGAGCGCGTCGCTGGAAGAGCGGGCAGAGCGCGTCGCTGGAAGAGCGGGCAGAGCGCGTCGCTGGAAGAGCGGGCAGAGCGCGTCGCTGGAAGAGCGGGCAGAGCGCGTCACAGCAGTGGAAGAAAATCAGGGAGAAACCATGTAGAGTGATATGGTCAAAAAGGAAAGTCACACGAGCAGGATACAGAGGCCTCTAGATACAGGAAGAGCCCTGGAAGATCATATAATACAGGAGAGCACACGGGGAGACAAAATAGTCCCATTCCATGTTAAAAAACAGAGTCATATTCCAAGCACTTGTCACATCCATGCGCACACTGCCACACAACATGCAATATACCAGTGTCTTGATAATACATGGGGAGGTAGCGATACCAGGACACAATTGGACACGCTAGGACACATGGACATGCTCCTGACCTTTACGTGCTCTATACGGAGCCGCAGCCCTTGGTCATGTGCGCTGCCCTGCACCTCCTCCCACTTCACAGGCTGCTGGCGCTCCTCTTCTGGTGGCTGATATGCGCTCACGTGCTGGTCGGTGGCACTACAGAGGAGTCGGTCCCCAAGCCCGGGGTTTATCAGGATCACAGAGCTCTCCCTGTGGGGGCAAGACCAGAACATTAGAGGAGCAGACGGGGGGTACATGTATGTGCTGCCAATACCATGTATGTCAGGACAAGGAAGCACCAGGAATGGACACTTACACACACACAGCCACCATGATCATCGTAGGGTTGGGGTTCCAACTGATGCTTTTCACGGCTCCATCCAGACGCACAGTTTTCATACAGCGGCCGGAGGAAACCTCCCAGAAACGCACAGTGCAGTCATCGGACCCTGGAGAGGAATTAAGGGACAAGATGAAGACGAGACAAGAAGAAGCCAACTGTAATGAGGAGACGGGTGAATGTGAGACTTATAGGTCATGTACCTGAGGCCAGCCACTGTCCGGAGGGGCACGCACTGATACAGCGCACAAGGTCTGTGTGACCACGATAAATCTGGAGGAGAGAGAAGGAGACATTGTAATAATGTAAGGGGGCAGAGAACATGAACTTATTGTAGAATAGGCACGCGCTACAACGGAGGGCGTGGAAACCGCAGCGCTCACCATGGACTGTGTGGTGGGGAACGGCTGCAGATCTCGGGGTTTGGGCAGCTTGGGGATCAAGTCCTCAGGATCCACATTAACCTGAAAAAAAAAGTGAGAGGAGATAAGACTGGTGAGAGAGAAAAATAATGTGACAGATGAAGAAGTAAGAGGTGTGTAAGGGCGAGAAGAAGGCAAGACAGAGAGAGTAAGATGAACAGAGACATCACACAGATAAATACCCACTGACCCTCATTTTCCTCTGGCGTGGGCAGAGATATAGGTCCAGGCAGCGCTCAAACCTCTCATGTATGAAGCGGGCATACGCAGGCACCGACCGCAGGTTACTGTGCTGCTGGGGCAGGAATGGCAGCTTCCTATCTTCTGGGTCAAGCTGCTCCCATGCGAGACGCTGTGAGGTGGGAATAGACAGGAAAGACACCCAGACTGTTAGTTGGTGCCTAACTACGTTACCTCTCTCGGTTAGTTGGTATCTGGCTGTGTAACCTCTCTCTGTTGGCTGGTGCATAGTGGTGTAACCTCTCTCGGGTTGGTTGGTCTCTGGCTGCGTAACCTCTCTAGGGTTGGTTGGTCTTTGGCTGCGTAACCTCTCTAGGGTTGGTTGGTCTTTGGCTGCGTAACCTCTCTAGGGTTGTTGGTATCTGGCTGCGTAACCTCTCTCGGGTTGGTTGGTATCTGGCTGCGTAACCTCTCTCGGGTTGGTTGGTATCTGGCTGCGTGACCTCTCTCGGGTTGGTTGGTATCTGGCTGCGTAACCTCTCTCGGGTTGGTTGGTATCTGGCTGCGTAACCTCTCTCGGGTTGGTTGGTATCTGGCTGCGTAACCTCTCTCGGGTTGGTTGGTATCTGGCTGCGTAACCTCTCTCGGGTTGGTTGGTATCTGGCTGCGTAACCTCTCTCGGGTTGGTTGGTATCTGGCTGCGTAACCTCTCTCAAGTTGGTTGGTATCTGGCTGCGTAACCTCTCTCGGGTTGGTTGGTATCTGGCTGTGTAACCTCTCTCGGGTTGGTTGGTATCTGGCTGTGTAACCTCTCTCGGGTTGGTTGGTATCTGGCTGTGTAACCTCTCTCGGGTTGGTTGGTATCTGGCTGTGTAACCTCTCTCGGGTTGGTTGGTATCTGGCTGTGTAACCTCTCTCGGGTTGGTTGGTATCTGGCTGTGTAACCTCTCTCGGGTTGGTTGGTATCTGGCTGTGTAACCTCTCTCGGGTTGGTTGGTATCTGGCTGTGTAACCTCTCTCGGGTTGGTTGGTATCTGGCTGTGTAACCTCTCTCGGGTTGGTTGGTATCTGGCTGTGTAACCTCTCTCGGGTTGGTTGGTATCTGGCTGTGTAACCTCTCTCGGGTTGGTTGGTATCTAGCTGTGTAACCTCTCTCGGGTTGGTTGGTATCTGGCTGTGTAACCTCCCTCGGGTTGGTTGGTATCTGGCTGTGTAACCTCCCTCGGGTTGGTTGGTATCTAGCTGTGTAACCTCTCTCGGTTGGTTGGTATCTGGCTGTGTAACCTCTCTCGGGTTGGTTGGTATCTGGCTGTGTAACCTCTCTCTGTTGGTTGGTATCTGGCTGTGTAACCTCTCTCTGTTGGTTGGTATCTGGCTGTGTAACCTCTCTCTGTTGGTTGGTATCTGGCTGTGTAACCTCTCTCGGGTTGGTTGGTATCTGGCTGTGTAACCTCTCTCGGGTTGGTTGGTATCTGGCTGTGTAACCTCTCTCTGTTGGTTGGTATCTGGCTGTGTAACCTCTCTCGGGTTGGTTGGTATCTGGCTGTGTAACCTCTCTCGGTTGGTTGGTATCTGGCTGTGTAACCTCTCTCTGTTGGTTGGTATCTGGCTGTGTAACCTCTCTCTGTTGGTTGGTATCTGGCTGTGTAACCTCTCTCGGGTTGGTTGGTATCTGGCTGTGTAACCTCTCTCGGGTTGGTTGGTATCTGGCTGTGTAACCTCTCTCGGGTTGGTTGGTATCTGGCTGTGTAACCTCTCTCGGGTTGGTATCTGGCTGTGTAACCTCTCTCGGGTTGGTATCTGGCTGTGTAACCTCTCTCGGGTTGGTTGGTATCTGGCTGTGTAACCTCTCTTGGGTTGGTTGGTATCTGGCTGTGTAACCTCTCTCGGGTTGGTTGGTATCTGGCTGTGTAACCTCTCTCGGGTTGGTTGGTATCTGGCTGTGTAACCTCTCTCGGGTTGGTTGGTATCTGGCTGTGTAACCTCTCTCGGGTTGGTTGGTATCTGGCTGTGTAACCTCTCTCGGGTTGGTTGGTATCTGGCTGTGTAACCTCTCTCTGTTGGTTGGTATCTGGCTGCGTAACCTCTCTCGGGTTGGCTGGTATCTGGCTGTGTAACCTCTATCGGTTGGTTGGTATCTGGCTGTGTAACCTCTCTCGGGTTGGTTGGTATCTGGCTGTGTAACCTCTCTCGGGTTGGTTAGTATCTGGCTGTGTAACCTCTCTCGGGTTGGTTGGTATCTGGCTGTGTAACCTCTCTCGGGTTGGTTGGTATCTGGCTGTGTAACCTCTCTCTGTTGGTTGGTATCTGGCTGTGTAACCTCTCTCGGGTTGGTATCTGGCTGTGTAACCTCTCTCGGGTTGGTATCTGGCTGTGTAACCTCTCTCGGGTTGGTTGGTATCTGGCTGTGTAACCTCTCTCGGTTGGTTGGTATCTGGCTGAGTAACCTCTCTACTGACTGATTAAAGGAACGGATGACCACTCACCTCTTCCTCACTGAGCACATATTCAGGAGGGGGGTTGTAGGATTCTTCATGGCCGGGCAGATTAAGTTTGGGGGCGGGAACATGCATCTTGTGCCTCCCAAGGATGGCGTTGGGATCTTCCTGTGCCCACAAATCATAATACCTGGGCGTGTCATCTCGAGGCTTTCGGGGGCGAATCCAGCCCATCTTTATTGCATGGACGAGCTTGGAGACCTGGAATTAGAGAGTGAAGAGATTCTGCTGCACAACAGTCCTATCTGACCCAATACAAATATTATAAAAAAACAACAACATTTATACAAATTCCAAATATGAAGAAGCGTCAGCCTTTCACGAGACCGCGCAAAATGTCTAAAAGGATTTCAATGTGGACACGCCCCCACACGATAAAGGTCCTCTCTGATTGGCTCAGTTCTACGCCTCATCTACACACTTCTTCTCTAGAGGGGATTCATGATTTGTAGCATGGCTTTAAAATCAAGTATGTGATAACTACAGAAATAAGTGAATGTGCGCTACGGAATCTGTGCGCCAACGTCGCAAATAAAGGAAATAACAATGCGCCAAGGAATCTGCGCAGAACGGCGTTATTGTAATTATATAAAACTTACATTATATGTTTGCAGTCTATTCAAGTATAAACCTTCCAGGTCCTTTCACACTTTATAACGTAGATTCTACAAGTTCTTGTGACTTTATTGTGCGTGAAACTGAGAAACAAAAGTAAGAAATAGATCCGTCCAACCGAGAAAGGCCCAAGAAATAGATGTTTTCGGTTGTAGGAGTCGCATGAGGACAATGGAGTCACGTCTGGTACCAAGGTGGGACCTGTATCTATACATCTGGCGCCCCATGTGGACAAGATAAGACACAACATTACCTTCTCTTTCTCAATCAGGGATGGGATGAAGCTCCGCTTGTCCGCAGGGCGGTTTGTCACAGGATGGATCATGGTCTCATGAGTGAAGAAATCCACAGACGGCTAAAGGAGAGAGAGACCCGGTCAGCCAGTCCAGTAAACAGATAAACAAGCTGCAGAATTATGTTCTGATGGACGGACACGCTAAACGGAGACTTAAAGACCACAAAAGTATCTCAATAAGTATAAATACATTATGAGGAGCACGGACATTTCTTAATCTGATTTATGACATTACAGACAAGTTATCGCGGATTTTACTGGTGTTCGGGTCATTTTCTGAAGACTCTCCCGTGGTTCTGACCACGCGATCCAACAGATTCAAGATTCCACATTTTGGGCTTCAGGGAAGAACTCTCTTAACGTGGTCGTTGGGTTTGGTCGCCCTGTTTGCAGTCTCATCTATTTCTTATGGATTATATTTGCCCCACACAGTAGCGGTCATTATATTTAGGTTTCAGGACCCGGCCCACTTGCCCCTCTGGACATCATCCAGTTCTGGCTCCTAGATATTCAATCCCTTGTTGTCAGAACAGAAATATCCCCCAAAATGAATTGTGTTCAGTATCTTCACCGGTCCCTTCTGGGTCGCTGTCTTGTTGTGTGCTTGTGTACATCAATGAAGCTGTGAGCTATACCATGTAGGGTCCCCCAAGATGTGCAGGTCATAGCAGAGAGATCAGACAAACTGAGACCACCTGGAAAAGGAACTGGCCATGCACTCCAGCATCTTTGACTCTATGGGTCACAGCGAGTTGGACACGACTAAGCAATACTCATTGGCTGATCAGCTGCAGCTTTGAGACCTATTAAAATGACCATTGTATTTGTTTTGGAAGCAATAATTATATGTAGACCTATCGGGAACATCACCGCGGCCTGCTCTTGTGGTCAAACACACGCAGGAGACCTCTGTATGGAGCAGAACAATCTCCATGTTTCTTGGCCATTTGGATATACGTCAATCAAGAAGCCTTGTCCAAGTTCTGGTCAGTCAGGTTCCTTATAGGTATAAGTGAGGTCAGCATCTTGGACGAGGTCATTTCCTTGTTCGGTGACCCATCTCCTTTGTGTATTTGTAGCTATTGAAGTATAAAAACTTCCTTGTGGTTTATTTACAGCCGGGAAGGTCGGAGGACATTGTATACGTGTCCGCTCGTTAACCTCACCTGATAGGGGTCACATTGTATACGTGTCCGCTCGTTAACCTCACCTGATAGGGGTCACATTGTATACGTGTCCGCTCGTTAACCTCACCTGATAGGGGTCACATTGTATACGTGTCCGCTCGTTACCCTCACCTGATAGGGGTCACATTGTATACGTGTCCGCTCGTTACTCTCACCTGATAGGAGTCACATTGTATACGTGTCCGCTCGTTACCCTCACCTGATAGGGGTCACATTGTATACGTGTCCGCTCGTTACCCTCACCTGATAGGGGTCACATTGTATACGTGTCCGCTCGTTACTCTCACCTGATAGGGGTCACATTGTATACGTGTCCGCTCGTTACCCTCACCTGATAGGGGTCACATTGTATACGTGTCCGCTCGTTACCCTCACCTGATAGGAGTCACATTGTATACGTGTCCGCTCGTTACTCTCACCTGATAGGGGTCACATTGTATACGTGTCCGCTCGTTACTCTCACCTGATAGGGGTCACATTGTATACGTGTCCGCTCGTTACCCTCACCTGATAGGGGTCACATTGTATACGTGTCCGCTCGTTACCCTCACCTGATAGGGGTCACATTGTATACGTGTCCGCTCGTTACCCTCACCTGATAGGGGTCACATTGTATACGTGTCCGCTCGTTACTCTCACCTGATAGGGGTCACATTGTATACGTGTCCGCTCGTTACTCTCATCTGATAGGGGTCACATTGTATACGTGTCCTCTCGTTACTCTCACCTGATAGGGGTCATAGTTGAGGTCTCCAAACTGACCACATTGCAGTCTCTCCACCAGATCCACCTGCTCGTCTGTCAGCTTTATGTCTTGTCCGGTTTTCTTATCATGGACTGTGCGCCTGGAGAGACATTAGGAGCCAGTTATGGTTAGCGTAGCAAACACGCAACAGATACTTATCAAACCAAATCAGGGGCCACAGCCAGACTGATGGGTTACCAAGACACGGCAATCATAGCGCAATGACCAATCTCCACGAGTAACCAGAAGAGCAAACACAAAATCTCCAACTCAATACACACTTGAGGAGCACCCAACGCACACCATGCGCCCAACGCACACCATGCACTTCTTACGCATTCTGCAAAACCCCATGACCCAAGTACAGTAGCACTGCCCCATAATGCACCACCACTCATGCCTGTGGTTACTCACCAGTAGTCAGGGTTCTCCATCTTGTCTAAGAATTCCTCAAGCTGGTCCTTACTCTTCAGTGGCTTGAAGATCTTGCGCCCATCCAAATCGTAGCCAATATGCGGGAAATCTTTGTACCACTCCATGGGAATGTTACCCACTGTATTGCGGATGTCCTGCCGAGGAGAGAGGAAAGCCGAGGTTATTATAACAAGACCCTGCCTGGCATAAGACGCCACGCCCGCACTCCAGTGCCCTTATGTCTTCTCTGGTGGATAGAGCGGAGGCTACAAATGTCCTCTCTGGTGGTCACTGTGGCTGATCTGATGGCGATGTCCCCTTTTATAACAACCTCCATATCTTACATACCCATCACGGTCAATAAATAATTCGTCTCCACATACTAAGCGCCATTACTCGGGTATGGTCATGGACTCTCTTATTAACCAGTAGATTGTTTTGGGATTATTCTAATGTCACGTTGAGAGCTCAGGCCCTCTTGTAGGAGACGTTTTGCGTTTGACCCAATGGACCACTTGGTATTCATGGCAGAGATTGCCAGTTCCATTGGGCCACAGCATACAGCTACTGGTATTCCTAGGTGGTCTCTCATCCAAGTACTGACCTTGCTTTGCTTCAGGGTGGTGTGACCTCTTGGTTCTCTGACTAGAATCAAACCCAGGTTGCCCTGAATCCTAACCATTGGACCACCAGGGAAACCTTGTAGTAGCTAATAAATGAAGGACCCTCCATGTCTTTATACGTATAGAGACATAAAAGATAAAATCACTTGGACTAGAACATGAAGATTTGATGTTAAAGGGATGTTACCAAGAGATTTAAAAGCTATGTATAATATGCTTTATTAGATACATAAGAATATGCCTTTAAATGTAAGATGAGACCACATCCTCCGATCTCAATCCTCCCCAAACACTCCCCCGATTGCTTCCTCTGCCCACTCCCTGGATGTCCCTGTGGGAGCTTGTGACCTCGGGTACCGGAGCTCATCACCATAACCAATGGAGGACGTCCCTTCCACGTCTCAGACTAGGGCGATCAGCCTTAAAGGGGGCATTTGCCATCTACACAGACTGGGCTCTCCATTATTTGTGTTCATACCCAACCCCCGTATAGCGGAAGATGTGTTACAAATAATAAGAATAAACATTAAGGAAGGCGCGAGAGGAGTGTCACAGATCTGGTGTCTTCGGTAACTCGTTTAAGTGAAGAATCTTCACATTTCTTAAGACACCAGGTCCTATGTCCGTGACGCTCCTTCTTAAGTGAGATGCCTTCGATAATTATTATTTAAAGTACCAGTGTCTGTATTCTGACCCATCGATGTCCGGCAACGGGTTTGAGTCCAGAATCTTCATATTTCCCGACATCAATGGGTCAGAATACAGACACTGTTACTTTAAATGGTCTTCCTGTACCACTTCTGCTGGTAGGCCGTTCCACTTTTCTACTACCCCCTGTATTAAGTGCTATTTGTGCACATTACCCATAAAACTTCAACCCTCCAAGTCCAAATCACAATACCAGAGACAGACCCGAGGATCTTAAGGTTCGGGATTGATCGCAAGAAATATTAATATTAAGATAATTACACAAAACATCAAAACTAAATGAGGCCGCCGGGAGGTGACGCAGCGGCCGTATAATCCTACGGAGCATAATATAAGCTCAGCGGCCTTCCAGCAGAGGTGGTTCAGCAAATTCCCGGGAGCCAAATATTGCTTCTGGCTCCTAACTTTTTTGGCATTTTTATATACACCACTATCTGGCTCCTATTGTTGGTGTAAATGTGTGACTGGCCGGTTAGACGGACCTCTTGGTGTGCGCCACCTCTGCCCAGGTCACCTGCCCCAGCAGGCTCGCTACGTAAATACACAAACACAGCGAGCCGGGAGCACACAAAGGGTTAACATTGTGTCTCGTTAAGAAGCAGTCAAGTCTGGGCTGTTAAATCCCAAAGCCGTCTGGGGACTCCCTCCCCCCTCCTCGAGCTTCCGATAGAGCCCCCCCTGCCCGTGTCTGCTGCCGGCTGAAGGAGGACCAGACCCTCTCTCATGGGTCACTATAAAGGCTCAATCACAGCTGCAGCTCCAGCACACAGGCAGCACACAGGCAGCACTCCACACGTGCGAGACAGCCAGCAACAGAGAGCGCGAGGAAGACAGACAAGGAAGAGACCGGCAGATAGTGATAGATGGCTGGAAGAAACATGAGGGCAGACAAGACGCCAGCAAAAAAGTGAGAGAGAGAAAGAGAGCGCGCGAGAGAGAGAGATATGAGTAGAGACACATAGGTGAAAGTAGAAAGAGGAGAGAAAGGTGAAGACAGAGGCACACTAGATTACTAGACAGAGAAGAGACACACAGGCAAGAGAGCCACAGGAGAGAATTGTGGAACCTGGTCCAACTTCTCCATCCAACATGTCCTTTGCCATGCTCCGCCATGCCCCACCTGCCCGGTTCTTGTACCCCGAGATCAGCATGCTGTCGGATGATGAGGACACTGGCAGTGATAGTTCGGGATGTGGGGACAAGTCCTTTCTCCATCCGGACAGGTGTGGAAAGAGAGGGGACAAGAAGTGTTCGCGTTTGCACCGTGAGCCCCGGCAGCGCCATACGGCCAATGCCCGCGAGAGGGACCGCACCAACAGCGTCAACAACGCATTCACCGCACTGCGGACGCTCATCCCGACAGAGCCAGCCGACAGGAAACTCTCCAAGATCGAGACTTTGCGTCTGGCTTCCAGCTACATATCACATCTAGGCAACGTCCTCCTGTTGGGCGATACGTGTGGGGACGGGCAGCCATGCCACACCAGCACCCCCTACTACCAGCACCATTCTACCACCTCCAGCCCCAAGCACAGGGACAGCGAACAGGGGCAACCCAAACAGATCTGCACCTTCTGCCTCAGCAACCAGAGGAAGATGGTGAGTTATATCAGATACGAATACAGAGTATATACCAGACTGACCACGGGGTCGCCCAGGCGACAGACTGACCACGGGGTCGCCCAGGTGACAGACTGACCACGGGGTCGCCCAGGTGACAGACTGACCACGGGGTCGCCCAGGTGACAGACTGACCACGGGGTCGCCCAGGTGACAGACTGACCACGGGGTCGCCCAGGTGACAGACTGACCACGGGGTCGCCCAGGCGACAGACTGACCACGGGGTCGCCCAGGGTTACAGTCAGGCCGCGGGGTGCTCTATAATGCCTGGTTTAAGGCCCAATATCTGTAGGACATCCCAAGTGGTGGGAGAGCGAGCTGGGGTACACGGCTCCTACAGAGGGGGCTTCCAAACAATACAATTTCCATGTGGTCACAGGTAGATCTTTTCTGGCAGCATCCGGTATCCCCATATATATCTATAGGTGATTGTATCTAGTAGACTTGCTCTTGTGCACTTAGTACGGGCTGGTTTGTGTCCTCACTGTGAGGGGCAACACTTGTCTGTCAGTATATGTTGGGTATAGAGGGTGTATAGGCTGTATAGAGTATATCTATGGGTGTATAGAGTATATTGAGGGGTGTATATGGTATATATAGTGGTGTATAGGCTGTATATAGTGGTGTATAGGCTGTATATAGTGGTGTATAGGCTGTATAGAGTATATCTAGGGGTGTATAGAGTGTATCTAGGGGTGTATAGAGTGTATCTAGGGGTGTATAGAGTATATATAGGGGTGTATAGGGTATATATAGGGGTGTATAGGCTGTATATAGTGGTGTATAGGCTGTATAGAGTGTATCTAGGGGTGTATAGAGTGTATCTAGGGGTGTATAGAGTGTATCTAGGGGTGTATAGAGTGTATCTAGGGGTGTATAGAGTGTATCTAGGGGTGTATAGGGTATATATAGGGGTGTATAGGCTGTATATGGTATATATAGTGGTGTATAGGCTGTATAGAGTATATCTAGGGGTGTATAGGGTATATATAGTTGTGTATAGAGTATATATAGTGCTGTATAGAGTGTATATAAAGTGGTGTATAGAGTATATATAGTGGTGTATAGGCTGTATATGGTATTCTAGGGGTGTATAGGGTATACATAGGGTGTATGTGTAATGGGGTTACAGCTATGTGTCCTGGTGGATACCAAGTTGTAGCTTCAAGAATTAAACTGGCAGCAAAGGTCCAGATATTGCAGAAACAGAACGTACACCTCAAGTGACGCAAGTGTCAAATATCCAACTTTCAAGCTCGTTATCTAGGTATAAATGATATGATATTAGTTCTCGCGCCATCGTATCATCGTTATTCTAATCACAGACAGGTCGCTTGGTTTCAGTATTTCGCTGCCTCACCTCTGTATGGCCGGGAAATCCAGAGATCCAGGACTGTGATCACTCCACTACAGACTGTCCTATCCATGTTCTAGTATATATCAACATACATATTGTGCTGGACATCCTAACACTTTCACTAAGTAGCCAATCAGAGGCTGCACCGGACGATGCCGTCATCCTGTGCAATTGTTTCCATGACAACATCAGAGATAAATCCACTGGTGAAGCCTTTGATCGGCGGCCGGTCAGTCGTACAATGGAGTCCATGCCCATGGCCACCAGGACAGAGTAAAGAAAGGTTCAAATGTAACCCCACAACCGCCCCGTACCTATCCCACGACCCTCACCCCACAACCGCCCTGTACCTATCCCACGACCCTCACCCCACAATCGCCCTGTACCTATCCCATGACCCTCACCACACAACCGCCCCATACCTATCCCACGACCCTCACCCCACAATCGCCCTGTACCTGTCCCATGACCCTCACCACACAACCGCCCCATACCTATCCCACGACCCTCACCCCACAACCGCCCCATACCTATCCCATGACCCTCACCACACAACCGCCCCGTACCTATCCCACGACCCTCACCCTACAACCGCCCTGTACCTATCCCACGACCCAAACCCCACAACCGCCCTGTACCTATCCCACGACACTCACCCCACACCTATCCCATGACCCTCACCACACAACCGCCCCGTACCTATCCCACGACACTCACCCCACAACCGCCCCATACCTATCCCACGGCACTCACCCCACACCTATCCCATGACCCTCACCACACAACCGCCCCATACCTATCCCACGACCCTCACCCCACAACCGCCCCATACCTATCCCATGACCCTCACCACACAACCGCCCCGTACCTATCCCACGACCCTCACCCTACAACCGCCCTGTACCTATCCCACGACACTCACCCCACACCTATCCCATGACCCTCACCACACAACCGCCCCGTACCTATCCCACGACACTCACCCCACAACCGCCCCATACCTATCCCACGGCACTCACCCCACAACCGCCCCGTACCTATCCCACGACCCTCACCCCACAACCGCCCCGTACCTATCCCACGACCCTCACCACACAACCGCCCTGTACCTATCCCACGACCCTCACCCTATAACTGCCCTGTACCCATCACACGACCCTCACCCTATAACTGCCCTGTACCCATCACACGACCCTCACCCTATAACTGCCCTGTACCCATCACACGACCCTTACCCTATAACTTCCCTGTACCCATCACACGACCCTCACCCTATAACTGCCCTGTACCTATCGCACGACTCTCACCCAATAACTACCCTCTACCTGTCCCAGGACCCTCACCCTATAACTGCTCTGTTACAGGTCGGGGTCCTGTGATACCATATAACTGTCCTATACATATTACTGCTGTGTTTGGAGACAGTACAATGATGGGAAGTTTAATGACAGGGATCTGCAGTTGGGGTGAGGGGCAGCGCAGTGGGTCTTTCACTGGGGGTGGGGGCAGTATGGGGGTCTGTACTGGGGGTGGGGGCAGTATGGGGGTCTGTAGTGGGGATGCAGGGGGCAGTATGGGGGTCTGTAGTGGGGATGCAGGGGGCAGTATGGGGGTCTGTAGTGGGGATGCAGGGGGCAGTATGGGGGTCTGTACTGGGGGTCGGGGCAGTATGGGGGTCTGTAGTGGGGATGCAGGGGGCAGTATGGGGGTCTGTAGTGGGGATGCAGGGGGCAGTATGGGGGTCGGGGCAGTATGGGGGTCTGTACTGGGGGTGGGGGCAGTATGAGGGTCTGTAGTGGGGATGCAGGGGGCAGTATGGGGGTCTGTAGTGGGGATGCAGGGGGCAGTATGGGGGTCTGTAGTGGGGATGCAGGGGGCAGTATGGGGGTCTGTAGTGGGGATGCAGGGGGCAGTATGGGGGTCTGTAGTGGGGATGCAGGGGGCAGTATGGGGGTCTGTAGTGGGGATGCAGGGGGCAGTATGGGGGTCTGTAGTGGGGATGCAGGGGGCAGTATGAGGGTCTGTAGTGGGGATGCAGGGGGCAGTATGGGGGTCTGTAGTGGGGATGCAGGGGGCAGTATGGGGATGCAGGGGGCAGTATGGGGGTTTGCAGCAAGGCACGCACCAGAGCTGGAATTTCCATTTCTCCGTCTCAGTTGCGTCTCGGAAAATCTTCCCAATTCCCAATTCCACAATAGGCGGCTGCGCCCTGAGATGGCGCGTGTCACAGAGAGCCTCCCCTGTACTGTGCAGGGACCCCCGGGGCATGCTTGCCTCCCCTGTACTGTGCAGGGACCCTCGGGGCATGCTTGCCTCCCCTGTACTGTGCAGGGACCCTCGGGGCATGCTTGCCTCCCCTGTACTGTGCAGGGACCCTCGGGGCATGCTTGCCTCCCCTGTACTGTGCAGGGACCCTCGGGGCATGCTTGCCTCCCCTGTACTGTGCAGGGACCCTCGGGGCATGCTTGAAGTACATCTCATAGAGACACTGCACAGATCTTATACTAATCTAAGTGTCCTTATCTAGGGCTATTTGTTATTACTCACAATAACAGTTAAGGAAGACAAGCGTGCCCAGATGGTATAAATATGTATGACATAGAACAACAATGAATGTCTTTCATCACTTACCCACCCGGGCACGCTAATCATCCCTCCGGGAGTTGGTTAATGTCATTACTGGGACCCTTGTTGTGTTTATATCTCAGTGGGAGGCCGGAGAATAATAATAATAATAATAATAATAATAATAATAATAATAATAATGACAGGAGCATCAGACAAGGACGAGGGTGTCTTAGTGTCAGGCCCCGAGATCCAAAGGATCACAGAGAAAAGGGACACATCGGGTCAGAATCCCTACAGTAAGTAATAGTGATAACACAATACTCCTGGGATATATATATATACACATAGAGAAGCTTCTGGATGACTCTGCTGTAGTACTTAAGGATTAATACTGTGCTGTGGTACTGCTGGATATAATACTCTATTATTATTACTGATACAGTATCACATCCTGCAGTACACAATATATATATATTTAAATAATACTAATAAAAATGTTGTGGTACTGCTTGATAATAATAATGATAGCATGATATATATATATATAATTATGAATATTATTAGGATTATATATATACTGCATATTGACAGCATTCCCAATAGTCCTATATATATATATATATTACAGTATCACAGAGTATTGCTATTATTATTATGTAACATTTAGGAGCCAGGAGGAAGCTCGTTATAATATGTAGCCTGGTAATTAGCATGAAGTGTCACATAATCATTATAATACTCAGTGATACTGCCGGATTTAACACAGTAATAATAATAATAATAATAATAATAATGCTGTGAAATAGTACGGTGTATTACTGCGGTAATAATACTGCTTTAGCCCGCAGAATATAAAACAGCACGAGGAGGATTATTATTATTATCCACCACACACGGATGTAATACTAGAATATTAATGCTGCTTATAACATTATAATAATAATAATGCTTTGGGCGAGGGCGGGTGTCTCACGACCCATCACACATGGCGTCTCACCACCCATCACACATGGCGTCTCACCACCCATCACACATGACGTCTCACCACCCATCACACATGACGTCTCACCACCCATCACACATGACGTCTCACCACCCATCACACATGGCGTCTCACGACCCATCACACATGGCGTCTCACCACCCATCACACATGGCGTCTCACCACCCATCACACATGGCGTCTCACCACCCATCACACATGGCGTCTCACCACCCATCACACATGGCGTCTCACCACCCATCACACATGACGTCTCACCACCCATCACACATGGCGTCTCACGACCCATCACACATGGCGTCTCACGACCCATCACACATGGCGTCTCACCACCCATCACACATGGCGTCTCACCACCCATCACACATGGCGTCTCACCACCCATCACACATGGCGTCTCACCACCCATCACACATGGCGTCTCACCACCCATCACACATGGCGTCTCACCACCCATCACACATGGCGTCTCACCACCCATCACACATGGCGTCTCACCACCCATCACACATGGCGTCTCACCACCCATCACACATGGCGTCTCACCACCCATCACACATGGCGTCTCACCACCCATCACACATGGCGTCTCACCACCCATCACACATGGCGTCTCACCACCCATCACACATGGCGTCTCACCACCCATCACACATGGCGTCTCACCACCCATCACACATGGCGTCTCACCACCCATCACACATGGCGTCTCACCACCCATCACACATGGCGTCTCACCACCCATCACACATGGCGTCTCACCACCCATCACACATGGCGTCTCACCACCCATCACACATGGCGTCTCACCACCCATCACACATGGCGTCTCACCACCCATCACACATGGCGTCTCACCACCCATCACACATGGCGTCTCACCACCCATCACACATGACATCTCACCACCCATCACACATGGCGTCTCACCACCCATCACACATGGCGTCTCACCACCCATCACACATGGCGTCTCACCACCCATCACACATGGCGTCTCACCACCCATCACACATGGCGTCTCTCCACCCATCACACATGGCGTCTCTCCACCCATCACACATGGCGTCTCACCACCCATCACACATGGCGTCTCACCACCCATCACACATGGCGTCTCACCACCCATCACACATGGCGTCTCACCACCCATCACACATGGCGTCTCACCACCCATCACACATGGCGTCTCACCACCCATCACACATGACGTCTCACCACCCATCACACATGGCGTCTCACCACCCATCACACATGGCGTCTCACCACCCATCACACATGGCGTCTCACCACCCATCACACATGGCGTCTCACCACCCATCACACATGGCGTCTCACCACCCATCACACATGGCGTCTCACCACCCATCACACATGGCGTCTCACCACCCATCACACATGGCGTCTCACCACCCATCACACATGACGTCTCACCACCCATCACACATGACATCTCTCGACCCATCACACATGACGTCTCACCACCCATCACACATGGCGTCTCACCACCCATCACACATGGCGTCTCACCACCCATCACACATGGCGTCTCACCACCCATCACACATGACATCTCTCGACCCATCACACATGGCGTCTCACGACCCATCACACATGACGTCTCACGACCCATCACACATGACGTCTCACGACCCATCACACATGACGTCTCACGACCCATCACACATGACGTCTCATGACCTCTTCATGACCTCTCATGACCCATCACACATGGCGTCTCACTATAACATCATCTTTTCGCAGGGCAAAGAGAGGGAGCGGAAAACAGCGATCAGGACCTAAGGACGTCTACAGGGAAACTGAGACATGAGCACCACACCAAATACCAGACAGAGGAGACCCCCAAATCACCAGCCGAGAGGGGACCCCAACTCATCAGCTGAGAAGGAAGCAAGATGAGCACTTATCTTCCTCTAAGACTGGAGACTGCCCTCCAGATGGGCCTATTTATCCTTATTCTCCATCATCCAAGGTGCCTTAGCTCGTTCTCATGGACTCCACATAATCTTGCACCTTGTGACTGTGTTTACGCCATGAACTCCTTTGCTGCAGTTCTCCAACAGTGAAGGTGTTAAGAGCCAGGACTGGATACGTATTCGTGGGGCGCACGCGCCCTCTTATCGCCGTCTATTATTTAATGTTCTCTGAATGTTGGAGGATTAATAAATGTTCAGGAGCAAGTTGTTATTTACACTCTGTGTCGCTCTGCAGTGTGGGGCGGGAAGGGGCCCTACATGAGGTTGGGCTCCAGGATCTGGAGGCAGATGATGAAGGTAGGTAGATTCCAACTGGCATGGAAGTGGGTGGCATTTTCTGAAAAGGTCAGTGCGCGGTCATTACACAATAGTTCTCAAGAGCCAGTGCCCAGGACCTTATCTGCTGGTCTTAAGGACCAAAGAGTGGCGAGGAGTTGTGAGGCTGGAAGTGGATGTAGGATCTCATTCAGCAAAAGTTCCCAAGAGCCAGTCCTAGGACCGTGCCCAGGACCTTATCTGCTGGTTGGAGTCATGGCTTATTTATTAGGGTACCCACTATAGACAATCTATTCAAATTGGTGCAAAGTAGATAAAAACATCACGTGTCACCTCAAGTATCATCCTGTAAAAAATGTCCTGGATGTCCAAAGCAGGATCCATGATATAGGGGGGTGACCGGTCTCCATACAGAACTATAGGTGCCCATTCTCTAATACATGCCGGCATGTCCAGTGACTTCCCTACCTATAAGCCTGGGGGTAGCGCTGTACGGTGGGCGCACCCTACATACCTGTCACTATAGGAGCCGAACACATTGCAGAAAGCAGAGGTTGACATTTTTTTCTAAAATTTAGTAGCCAGTCAGACGTTTTTAGGAGCTAGATTATGGAATATATATATTTATTATAGCAAAATACTCTAATAATGAAATATTGGGAGCCATTAGTAACATTTTAGGAGCCATTTCTCCATGGCCCCTAGGGGTTGTCAAGCTCAGGTCTGTTGTGCTCCTTCTTTAAGATGTAGGGCTGAGGCATATCACTAGTCCAAGATGCGGGGGCCTATTCATCACTATAGAAATAATATATATATATTTATGTTGGGGGTGAGATTCAGTATAAGGGCTCTCCGAGGCGGACGGGACACACGTAAGACCCAGTAACCAAGATGGGCCGATTGGCTCATAACGAAGTCTCCATGAAGTAAAAATCAGCAATCCAAGCCAGTAGATCCCATGAGTGGAAGAACGCTTGTATTACCTAAGGTAGCGATAAATGATCTGGATAATGGGGAGGGGGGACAGCCAAGTGACAAAAACACTAAGTGGAACGTCCCGATATTTGGGGTGGGGGGCACCAAGGGAATGATGGTGACATAAGACCATGTTGGGGTAATACTCCTCACATGAAGAAGGTACGTGAGAGAGGGTATCACGATGTGCGCCTATGGGATATGGTTGGAGGTAATAATGTATGTGGGCAGGTACACGGACCCCCAAACACAGCATATAACTAATCCGGAGCTCCCCACTAATGTCTAGATTACATACACGTAAAACGCCCCGTCTCAGCCTAGATAGACGACATTAATGTAAGTGGGATCATTTTCTCCTCCTCTATGCAGGAAGCAGACAGTGAACCTTATGGGTCTCTGCACTGCAATTCATTGTAGTGTATTCCCATTCAATTGAGTATGATCAGATAAGATACCACCAGGCTTTGATGGCACTTCCTCACAATCACTTATATTAAATAAATAAAGGACGGACCAGACACGTTTCTGCTCCTGGGATACATTATTGGTCATTTAAAGATATATGCAAGTGAGCTGGGCTCTGAATGCATCTGATAGAGGGGAATTAGTAGTGTATGATTATGTTTATTTGCATACACTATGTTTTTTTAGCTTTGCAGGTGATTACACCCCCAGGATTAAGCAAGGAACATAAATTAACATTCAAGTATAAATGCCTGAGCGGTTACACGTTTGTCCTTTAGACACCCTCCCTCTCCTTGATAAATTCTGACAAATTATAATTCTACTGAAACCAAACATTTCTGCTTCTGCTTCCTATTCTAATGAGCATTTATGCTCGATTTATGGTCCTGCAATGACCTGCAAAGTTTTCTGTGCATGTGTCTGGGGCTGGGAGAGGCGATGGGGCAATTCCCTGGGGCTGGGAGAGGCGATGGGGCAATTCGCTGGGGCTGGGAGAGGCAATGGGGCAATTCGCTGGGGCTGGGAGAGGCGATGGGGCAATTCGCTGGGGCTGGGAGAGGCGATGGGGCAATTCGCTGGGGCTGGGAGAGGCGATGGGGCAATTCGCTGGGGCTGGGAGAGGCGATGGGGCAATTCGCTGGGGCTGGGAGAGGCGATGGGGCAATTCGCTGGGGCTGGGAGAGGCGATGGGGCAATTCGCTGGGGCTGGGAGAGGCGATGGGGCAATTCGCTGGGGCTGGGAGAGGCGATGGGGCAATTCGCTGGGGCTGGGAGAGGCGATGGGGCAATTCGCTGGGGCTGGGAGAGGCGATGGGGCAATTCGCTGGGGCTGGGAGAGGCGATGGGGCAATTCGCTGGGGCTGGGAGAGGCGATGGGGCAATTCGCTGGGGCTGGGAGAGGCGATGGGGCAATTCCCTGGGGCTGGGAGAGGCGATGGGGCAATTCCCTGGGGCTGGGAGAGGCGATGGGGCAATTCCCTGGGGCTGGGAGAGGCGATGGGGCAATTCCCTGGGGCTGGGAGAGGCGATGGGGCAATTCCCTGGGGCTGGGAGAGGCGATGGGGCAATTTGCTGGGGCTGGGAGAGGCGATGGGGCAATTTGCTGGGGCTGGGAGAGGTATCACCTGGGATATAGTTAAAACAAATCTAAAGGAAGGAAGCAGACGAGAAAGATACGATGTAGTATGTGTTACGCAGGTAATGTTACCTGGGATATTCAGGGGGTATCAACATTGACAGAAAACAGTTTGCAAATGCAAGAAATTCAGCAAACTTTAGGGTAAATGTTTAAATGTTTATTTTGGTATTTTTTTCAGACGCATTAATAGCCGGGCTCACGGACATGTACTTTTATTTATTTAAATGCAAACTTTGGTAAAGTATAAGACTTGTTGTTTTATTCTTAATATTATTATAGGTATTATTAGTATTATTATTAGTACTATTATCATCATTTATTTGTAAGGCTCCCACATATTCCGAAGCACTATGCGGGGTAGGTACAAATTACAAAGGAGGGTCCTGTTATTGAGCTTAAAATGAAACGTATAAAGTCCCCAAAAGCACCAAAAAGACCGAAAGCTCCCAAACCCAGCCCAGAGGTGGGAACGCTTTGTAGTTTAGCCCTACAGGGGCCCTTTAAATGCTTTTCTGCTATCCTGAGGGCGACAAGCGTGACCCAGTCTCAAGTGGGTGTAATGTGCCCCAGGGGAGAGTAACAGATGGGACAGGGTATGAAGGGGTTAAGACGTCTCGCACACACTCGGTGTCTGAGTGGTCTGGATTTTAACACCGCGAGTCCTTGGCTGGAGCAGCTGCTCTCGGCTTCCAGTGGCTTCAAACTATAGGAAAAAAATCCCTCAGATCCGGCTGGGACTTGGCAGCTCCGGAATCATTCCATCCGCGGACCCCGGCCAGATTAACCCTTGGAACACCACCCGGAGCATCCTCGCAAACCCACAGATATATAACCAAAATATATAGACCCTCATACAGAGACCCTCGTACACTGACAGCCGTATACAGAGACCTAGAGCCCCTCATACACTGACCGCCGTATACAGAGACCTAGAGACCCTCATACACTGACCACCGTATACAGAGACCTAGAGCCCCTCATACACTGACCACCGTATACAGAGACCTAGAGCCCCTCATACAGAGACCTAGAGACCCTCATACACTGACCGCCGTATACAGAGACCTAGAGCCCCTCATACACTGACCGCCGTATACAGAGACCTAGAGCCCCTCATACACTGACCGCCGTATAGAGACCTAGAGCCCCTCATACACTGACCGCCGTATACACAGACCTAGAGCCCCTCATACACTGACCGCCGTATACAGAGACCTAGAGCCCCTCATACACTGACCGCCGTATACAGAGATCTAGAGCCCCTCATACACTGACCGCCGTATACAGAGACCTAGAGACCCTCATACAGAGACCTAGAGCCCCTCATACACTGACCACCGTATACAGAAACCTAGAGCCCCTCATACAGAGACCTAGAGCCCCTCATACACTGACCGCCGTATACAGAGACCTAGAGCCCCTCATACACTGACCGCCGTATACACAGACCTAGAGCCCCTCATGCACTGACCGCCGTATACAGAGACCTAGAGCCCCTCATACACTGACCGCCGTATACAGAGACCTAGAGCCCCTCATACACTGACCGCCGTATACAGAGACCTAGAGCCCCTCATACACTGACCGCCGTATACACAGACCTAGAGCCCCTCATGCACTGACCGCCGTATACAGAGACCTAGAGCCCCTCATACACTGACCGCCGTATACAGAGACCTAGAGCCCCTCATACACTGACCGCCGTATACAGAGACCTAGAGCCCCTCATGCACTGACCGCCGTATACAGAGACCTAGAGCCCCTCATACACTGACCGCCGTATACAGAGACCTAGAGCCCCTCATGCACTGACCGCCGTATACAGAGACCTAGAGCCCCTCATGCACTGACCGCCGTATAGAGACCTAGAGCCCCTCAAGCACTGACCGCCGTATACAGAGACCTAGAGCCCCTCATACACTGACCGCCGTATACAGAGACCTAGAGCCCCTCATGCACTGACCGCCGTATAGAGACCTAGAGCCCCTCAAGCACTGACCGCCGTATACAGAGACCTAGAGCCCCTCATACACTGACCGCCGTATACAGAGACCTAGAGCCCCTCATACACTGACCGCCGTATACACAGACCTAGAGCCCCTCATACACTGACCGCCGTATACAGAGACCTAGAGCCCCTCATACACTGACCGCCGTATACACAGACCTAGAGCCCCTCATGCACTGACCGCCGTATAGAGACCTAGAGCCCCTCATACACTGACCGCCGTATACAGAGACCTAGAGCCCCTCATACACTGACCGCCGTATACAGAGACCTAGAGCCCCTCATGCACTGACCGCCGTATACAGAGACCTAGAGACCCTCATACACTGACCGCCGTATACACAGACCTAGAGCCCCTCATTCACTGACCGCCGTATACAGAGATCTAGAGCCCCTCATACACTGACCGCCGTATACAGAGACCTAGAGACCCTCATACAGAGACCTAGAGCCCCTCATACACTGACCACCGTATACAGAAACCTAGAGCCCCTCATACAGAGACCTAGAGCCCCTCATACACTGACCGCCGTATACAGAGACCTAGAGCCCCTCATACACTGACCGCCGTATACACAGACCTAGAGCCCCTCATGCACTGACCGCCGTATACAGAGACCTAGAGCCCCTCATACACTGACCGCCGTATACAGAGACCTAGAGCCCCTCATACACTGACCGCCGTATACAGAGACCTAGAGCCCCTCATGCACTGACCGCCGTATACAGAGACCTAGAGCCCCTCATACACTGACCGCCGTATACAGAGACCTAGAGCCCCTCATGCACTGACCGCCGTATACAGAGACCTAGAGCCCCTCATGCACTGACCGCCGTATACAGAGACCTAGAGCCCCTCAAACACTGACCGCCGTATACAGAGACCTAGAGCCCCTCAAACACTGACCGCCGTATACAGAGACCTAGAGCCCCTCAAACACTGACCGCCGTATACAGAGACCTAGAGCCCCTCATACACTGACCGCCGTATACAGAGACCTAGAGCCCCTCATGCACTGACCGCCGTATACAGAGACCTAGAGCCCCTCATACACTGACCGCCGTATACAGAGACCTAGAGCCCCTCATACACTGACCGCCGTATACAGAGACCTAGAGCCCCTCATGCACTGACCGCCGTATAGAGACCTAGAGCCCCTCAAGCACTGACCGCCGTATACAGAGACCTAGAGCCCCTCATACACTGACCGCCGTATACAGAGACCTAGAGCCCCTCATACACTGACCGCCGTATACACAGACCTAGAGCCCCTCATGCACTGACCGCCGTATAGAGACCTAGAGCCCCTCATACACTGACCGCCGTATACACAGACCTAGAGCCCCTCATTCACTGACCGCCGTATACAGAGATCTAGAGCCCCTCATACACTGACCGCCGTATACAGAGACCTAGAGACCCTCATACAGAGACCTAGAGCCCCTCATACACTGACCACCGTATACAGAAACCTAGAGCCCCTCATACAGAGACCTAGAGCCCCTCATACACTGACCGCCGTATACAGAGACCTAGAGCCCCTCATACACTGACCGCCGTATACACAGACCTAGAGCCCCTCATGCACTGACCGCCGTATACAGAGACCTAGAGCCCCTCATACACTGACCGCCGTATACAGAGACCTAGAGCCCCTCATACACTGACCGCCGTATACAGAGACCTAGAGCCCCTCATGCACTGACCGCCGTATACAGAGACCTAGAGCCCCTCATACACTGACCGCCGTATACAGAGACCTAGAGCCCCTCATGCACTGACCGCCGTATACAGAGACCTAGAGCCCCTCATGCACTGACCGCCGTATACAGAGACCTAGAGCCCCTCAAACACTGACCGCCGTATACAGAGACCTAGAGCCCCTCAAACACTGACCGCCGTATACAGAGACCTAGAGCCCCTCAAACACTGACCGCCGTATACAGAGACCTAGAGCCCCTCATACACTGACCGCCGTATACAGAGACCTAGAGCCCCTCATGCACTGACCGCCGTATACAGAGACCTAGAGCCCCTCATACACTGACCGCCGTATACAGAGACCTAGAGCCCCTCATACACTGACCGCCGTATACAGAGACCTAGAGCCCCTCATGCACTGACCGCCGTATAGAGACCTAGAGCCCCTCAAGCACTGACCGCCGTATACAGAGACCTAGAGCCCCTCAAACACTGACCGCCGTATACAGAGACCTAGAGCCCCTCAAACACTGACCGCCGTATACAGAGACCTAGAGCCCCTCATACACTGACCGCCGTATACAGAGACCTAGAGCCCCTCAAACACTGACCGCCGTATACAGAGACCTAGAGCCCCTCATACACTGACCGCCGTATACAGAGACCTAGAGCCCCTCATACACTGACCGCCGTATACAGAGACCTAGAGCCCCTCATACACTGACCGCCGTATACAGAGACCTAGAGCCCCTCATACACTGACCGCCGTATACAGAGACCTAGAGCCCCTCAAACACTGACCGCCGTATACAGAGACCTAGAGCCCCTCATACACTGACCGCCGTATACAGAGACCTAGAGCCCCTCAAACACTGACCGCCGTATACAGAGACCTAGAGCCCCTCAAACACTGACCGCCGTATACAGAGATCTAGAGCCCCTCATGCACTGACCGCCGTATACAGAGACCTAGAGCCCCTCATACACTGACCGCCGTATACAGAGACCTAGAGCCCCTCATACACTGACCGCCGTATACAGAGACCTAGAGCCCCTCATACACTGACCGCCGTATACAGAGACCTAGAGCCCCTCATGCACTGACCGCCGTATAGAGACCTAGAGCCCCTCATACACGGACCGCCGTATACAGAGACCTAGAGCCCCTCATACACTGACCGCCGTATACAGAGACCTAAAGCCCCTCATACACTGACCGCCGTATACAGAGACCTAAAGCCCCTTACTGAGCCTGTAGAGACCTAGAGCCCCTCATATACTGAGCCCCAGAGATCCAGAACCCCTCATTCATTGAACACTGTATACAGACCTATAGACCACATACACTGAGCAGCATATAGGTCCATAGCCCCCCCCCCCCCCATACAATCAGTGCCGTATACAGAGCCCCGCATACACCGAAGACCATATATAGGCCACATACACTGAGCCACATATAGACCCCTAGCAGCTCATACAGAACAGCAGAGAGACCTAGAGCCCCAACACTGGGCACCGTTTAAAGATCTAGAACCATTCATACATACACTGTGAACCGTATAGACCTAGAGCCGCTCACCCACTGAGCACCGTATACAAAGATCCAGAACTCACATCCACCGAGTACCGTATAGAGCCATATAGCCCCTCGCACACTGATCATAATAGAGGCCCAGAGAACCATATAGTAAGCTAGAACCCTTCATACACTGATAACCGTATATAGACCTTGGGCCCCTTATAAACTGAGCACCATATAGAGACACCTATAGCCCCTCATACACTGAGCACCATATAGAGACACCTATAGCCCCTCATACACTGAGCACCATATAGAGACACCTATAGCCCCTCATACACTGAGCACCATATAGAGACACCTATAGCCCCATACACTGAGCGTCATATCCACACTGTGCACCATATAGAGACCTCTAGTCCAGTGACAGAGCCACGCGTGTATATAGGGACATCCATAGTAGTGATCTCTCTGGTAATGAGCGCTCTCTGTCTGTACTACTCAGCCGGACCCCCCCCCCCCCCAGCCCTAAACTACTCCAGCTGTTGGGGGGCAGCAGGTGGGGGCTGGGGGTCCCCTGTGCCTGTCTGGGGCGGGAGGAAGCCAGCTCACTCTGGAATCCTTCACTCTCTCCTCATCTCCCCCCTTCCCCCCGGGACAATAACCTCCCCCCAGCTTCCCTTCTTCCTGAGCCCCCAGGATCACTTTACAAGAAGCAACCTCCCCCCTGCAATAAGCAGTCTGCCTCCCCCTGCCCCGCTGCAGGTGACTATGTAACCCCTGCACTGCCACCGCTTAATACCCTGTACGGCTACTTAACCCTTTCCATTCAAAGGATCTCCACCCAACCTACACAATGTAATGATGAGATCAGCACAAATATATCATTTATCTGAAGCCGGGTTATTATACGGACACGTCTGGGCCCTGCAAGGTGTCACACAAACAGGACAAATAATAATAATATGTTACATGAAAGAGCCAATAAGGAGAGGGGCCGCTTCTTATACACGTCCTCACATTCATCAGAGACGTCTCCAGCTCTATAAGGGATGTAGGGATTGGGAACCTCCAGAACGTCCCATTAAGGTCCAATGGTGCTTAGATGGACAGCGTTTGGCTTCATCCTGGTGTAGTAGTGCGCACTATAGGGTGCCCCTGGCTTTATATTCCTGGACTATTATACGGCTCCAATGAGATGGAATGGGATCCCCACCATGTTTTTGTGCCTCGGATATAACCAGCCTAGTGATGCTCGCAGAATTAAATGAGAAGCTCCGACTACCCTTTTGTGGCATTTAGCACCGGTTCTGTGACTATTTGGACTCTGTTTTCTACTTGGATGAAAGACCACCTAGGAATATCAGGAGCTGTATGCTGTGGCCCAATGGAGAAGGAACTGGCAACCCACTCCAGTATCTCTGCCATGACTTGCTCTCAGCCTAATAGGACTCCTAGATAAGAGCCTTTTTATGTGGGGTTTATTTCTGTTATATTTCCATTCTCTGTATGTATGTAAATACGCACACACACACACCCACACGCATGCGCACACCCACACACGCATGCGCACACCCACACACGCATGCACACGCACGCACGCACACACACCCACATGCATGCGCGCACCCACACACGCATGCACACACACGCATGCACACACACACACACGCATGCACACACACACACACGCATGCGCACACCCACACACACGCACGCACACACACACACACGCACGCACACACACACACACGCATGCACACACACACACACGCATGCACACACACACACGCGCGCATGCACACACACACACGCGCATGCACACACACACGCATGCACACGCACGCACACACGCATGCACACGCATGCACGCACACGCACGCACACGCATGCACACACACACACGCATGCACACACACACACGCATGCACACGCATGCACACGCACGCACACGCATGCACACGCACGCACACGCATGCACACGCACGCACACGCATGCACGCACACGCATGCACACACACACGCATGCACACACCCACGCATGCACACACCCACGCATGCACACACCCACGCATGCACACACCCACGCATGCACACACCCACGCATGCACACACCCACGCATGCACACACCCACGCATGCACACACCCACGCATGCACACACCCACGCATGCACACACCCACGCATGCACACACCCACGCATGCACACACACACGCATGCACACACACACGCATGCACACACACACGCATGCACACACACACGCATGCACACACACACGCATGCACACACACACGCATGCACACACACACGCATCCTTCAAGAGATGTATTACCTTTTAAAAAAAAAAAATGTATGAGCCAGAAATACAAATTTAACTACTTTCTTTCCCCAGTAAATGGCAGTAACACAACAGAGGGAGCGCAGGAGGAAGTGATAGGAAGGAGAGCGTGGCGAGAGCGGCAGGCGAGGAAAAGTGAGGGAAGAAACTGATTTATTGAGGTTTGTTTTCTTTAGAAAAACCAGCTGTCAGAAGCCTTCCTGCTGCCTGTGTGTGTAATACTCACTGACTGGGCACCTGGGGAGAGGGGGGGGGGAGAGAGAGAGAAGGGGGAGGGAGAGAGAGAGAGAGAGAAGGGGGAGGGCGAGAGAGAGAGAGAGAGAGAAGGGGGAGGGCGAGAGAGAGAGAGAGAAGGGGGAGGGCGAGAGAGAGAGAGAGAAGGGGGGCAAGAGGGGGAGAGGGGGGAGAGAGGGGGAGAGAGAGAGAGAAGGGGGGGGAGAGAGAGAGAGAAGGGGGGAGAGAGAGAGAGAGAAGGGGGGAGAGAGAGAGAGAGAAGGGGGGAGAGAGAGGAGTAGGGGGGAGAGAGAGAGAGTAGGGGGGAGGAGAGAGAGAGTAGGGGGGAGAGAGGAGAGTAGGAAGAGAAGGGGGGGAGGAGAGAGAGACGAGAAGGGGGAGAGAGA
>CM050166.1:1294232-1359713 GCA_027410445.1 Discoglossus pictus | reverse complement strand
AACAAAAGCATAGTGTATGAAATGGAGCCTATATAATAGTGGGTAGCTAGTGCCATGACAGATGTGCGATGGGACTAATGCAGATGTTATCCACAAAACACCTTCATTATCTAACCTTTCTCCACATCTCACAGGTGGCCGTGGCCAAGAGCGAGGAAGTCAAGGTTCGACAGGACAACGTCAGCAAACTTCTCACAGACGTCCAGATCATGAAAGGAAAGCAAGAGAGCATGGACGGGAGGCTGCTTGCCATGAAACAGTGAGTGCCGTGAGGGCCATTACACAGTGAGAGGAAGGAAGTAGTTGCAGGGACTGGCGCCTCGTCACTGCCTGTAGTATGTAGTGGGCATTTTATATAAATGTCCGCTCAGGCACAGTTTAATGATGTATCCCCTCTCTCTATTCAGTGAGAATGAGTCTCTGTGGCGCGAGGTGGCCAGTCTGCGGCAAAAGCATTCACAGCAACAAAAAGTTGTAAATAAGGTAAGGCGTGGGTGGGAGACGGGTATGGCAGGGGTTGCTTCTCTGCACTACATGATGGATTGGGGGGGGGGGTTCTTGCAAATTTAACTAGATGGGCACAAAAGAGCAGTTGTTGGATAGCCAGGGGGTACCATTTCTTTGGAGTGGAGCATGGGTGCCATTTCCTTGGAGTGGAGCATGGGTGCCATTTCCTTGGAGTGGAGCATGGGTGCCATTTCCTTGGAGTGGAGCATGGGTGCCATTTCCTTGGAGTGGAGCATGGGTGCCATTTCCTTGGAGTGGAGCATGGGTGCCATTTCCTTGGAGTGGAGCATGGGTGCCATTTCCTTGGAGTGGAGCATGGGTGCCATTTCCTTGGAGTGGAGCATGGGTGCCATTTCCTTGGAGTGGAGCATGGGTGCCATTTCCTTGGAGTGGAGCATGGGTGCCATTTCCTTGGAGTGGAGCATGGGTGCCATTTCCTTGGAGTGGAGCATGGGTGCCATTTCCTTGGAGTGGAGCATGGGTGCCATTTCCTTGGAGTGGAGCATGGGTGCCATTTCCTTGGAGTGGAGCATGGGTGCCATTTCCTTGGAGTGGAGCATGGGTGCCATTTCCTTGGAGTGGAGCATGGGTGCCATTTCCTTGGAGTGGAGCATGGGTGCCATTTCCTTGGAGTGGAGCATGGGTGCCATTTCCTTGGAGTGGAGCATGGGTGCCATTTCCTTGGAGTGGAGCATGGGTGCCATTTCCTTGGAGTGGAGCATGGGTGCCATTTCCTTGGAGTGGAGCATGGGTGCCATTTCCTTGGAGTGGAGCATGGGTGCCATTTCCTTGGAGTGGAGCATGGGTGCCATTTCCTTGGAGTGGAGCATCCGGAGTTGTACAATTTCCTCAGAGGTGGAGTGGTGGGAAGGGGCAATTTCCTTTTGGGCTATGGAGTGGTGGGAAGGGGCAATTTCCTTTTGGGCTATGGAGTGGTGGGAAGGGGCAATTTCCTTTTGGGCTATGGAGTGGTGGGAAGGGGTCCATTTTGCGGAGTGCAGCAGTAAGGCCCAATGTTCTTCTCTTCCTCCTCTCTCCGCAGCTCATCCAGTTCCTCATCTCTTTGGTTCAGTCAAACCGCATCCTGGGAGTGAAAAGGAAAATGTGAGTATTTGGGGGGGAAAAGGGACTTCCAGTGATCTGCTGCCCCCTGCTGCACATCTTATATTATCGCCTCCTGGGCTGAGCTTTGGATCCACCTGCTTTTTCTGGATTTATTTTGTTGTTGTTGTTATTACAGTACATTGTTGTTTGTTTTGTTTAAAGACACAGTCACGTAATATATTGTAAAAGGAAATTCTCACATTAAAACTGAACTTATTCACTATAACATTTGAAAGTATTAACAATTCCTAAAGGCAAGGAGCCAGACAAAATATTTAGGAGCCAGAAAAAGAAAATCCAAGCTGACGTCCTTTCTTATACGAACTAAAGATTGAACGATAAAGAACAATATTTATATAATAATTATTCGTTATGATATATTTATGTATATTATCATTGATTTATATAGTTCTTAAAAATAGTTTATATTTCACTTCATCTGTTGTTATCCAGGAAAATCACATCCCGGTCATTAGGTCACTTTGCTCCTACATGGGACTGACCCTATAACCCATTAAACACGTCCCGGTCATTAGGTCACTTTGCTCCTACATAGGACTGACCCTATAACCCATTAAACATGTCCCGGTCATTAGGTCACTTTGCTCCTACATGGGACTGACCCTATAACCCATTAAACACGTCCCGGTCATTAGGTCACTTTGCTCCTACATGGGACTGACCCTTTAACCCATTAAACATGTCCTGGTCATTAGGTCACATTGCTCCTACATGGGACTGACCCATTAAACACGTCCCGGTCATTAGGTCACTGTGTTCCTATATGAGACCGGTCCTTGGACCTAATGACCGTGATGGTGTTTAATGGAATAAATGGTCCGTCCTATGTAGGTGCAAAGTGCTCCTTGTGATCCTCGTCCTTACCCCCACTAAATATCACCTGGTAATTCTGCTTCCATTTGTGACTGACCTTTAACCCATTATATGGGTCACTCATTATTATTATTATTATTATTATTTATAACGCGCCGCCATATTCCGCAGCGCTGAACATAAGTTAAGTTCAGACAAAATTAAATACAAATTAACAAATAGCAAAGCATGGAGCGCCGTGTGCCTGAGCCTCGCGCCCAATGCCCACGGTGCGCGCCCAATTCCATACCATACCCATGTGACGCTTGTCTAGAGCTGTACTTAACCCCTTACTTTTCTTATACACGCAGCCCCCTCATGCTGAGTGACAGCAGCACTCACTCTCTCCCAAAGTATGGACGCCAATTCTCACTGGAGCCTGTCCATGGAGCAGCTACTTACCCAGTAAGTCGGGATGGGTCTGTAAAGAGAGGTCTGCACGGGTATAGTGGATTGCGACAATTGTGAGTACAGGCGCATCCAGAATGGGAAAGAGAGAGCAAGGATACCACAAGATTAGGAGGTCAAGGGTCAGTAGGAAATAGTGGGATATAAATGTAACACAAGGAAAAATAATCTGAATAGTAGAGACAACTGCACTAAACATATTAAGAATGTTATATTTATAACAACTGAGAAAGACGCACTTACTGTAGTCACTTAGGATACGTGGGAATACTTAGACCAGGGGGTGGTTGACCTTGGTGATAGTTATACGGTTTAAACGCTAACTTAATACAGATAAATAATATAAATAGATTACTATAACAGCCTCCCATAAAAATGAAAGGGGGTAAGGGGAAATTAACCATTGTTTGGGGGTCCTAACCAGCCGAAGGTAATGTGATATTATATTCTAGGTGGGATAAGTACACACACAAGGTGGCTCTTCTTTTTTGTATATTCTTTTTCTTTCCTGTATGTTCTTTATTATCTCTCCATGTTTGTACATGTTGTACATGCTCATGGCCAACACGCCTGACCTCGGGGTGTCGCATGCCAAGGCAATGACCGATCACTTCAAGAGGTCCATATCAGGACAAATGTTTCATTTCTTTCTGGAGTTCGTGTAAATGTTGGCGTGTTGTGAAAGGGTGGGACGCTTATCAACAAAAAATGAGAGGAAAATAGCTATTATAAGATATATATTGTAAAATGTTTGGGAGATTGGCGGAAACTAGAAATATTATGGGGTAGATTGTATATGTTGATGGAGATTACAGTTTTGTGATGTTATGGTGATAAGAATTGTCTCGTAATACCAATGGTTTTACCTCGCCATCCAAGAGAAAGATTACCTTCATGAATTATAATAAACTCAGGGCAGACATACTTTGTATTCAAGAGACCCATTTAAGAAAAGAAGCCATACTCGTTACCGACAATAATCCTTTTAATCTAAGAATTGACGCCACATATAATAAAGCAAGGGGCGTCTGTATTAGATTGAAGGTGCAAGAGAGACGCACAGGAAAGATCTATCGTATGGACACTTATGTAACCTTGGCGAATGTATACTGTCCCAATAAGAATCAAATAAGCTTCCTTAAGAAAATATATTAAAGGAAATAAATAAAATATAGAAATGCCTTATTTGCATATGTGGCGGTTTTTAGTTTGGTGTTGGATTATTCTCTGGATAAAAATGGTAAGGTGAAACAAGAGTCCAGCTAGAAAAAACTTCCAAAGAGTTTCTTAAAGAAATAACGAACCTAGACGTATTAGACTCCTGGAGAGTCCTACATCCATACGAGAAGGATTTTACTTTTTTTTTTTTTTTTCCAGATCAATTTGGCTCTTACTTTAGGCTAGATTATATCGTCGTGTCTTTTTTTAAAGGGGCAGAAATCCATCTAACCCCATGGTCGGATCATTCAATGATTAGCTTAACAATTGATGAGCTAATTGACGTTAATACAAAACCTAACTGGAGAATAAATCCTATTTTAGTGAAGAATAAAAAAAGAAAAAGAGGATTTTTTAAAGTTTTTTTTTTATGTGCCCGTAAATCAGTAATTAGTGGTCTAATGATTTCCTGCACATTTGAGATTTATAAACAGAGGAAAACCATTACGGTAATTATATGTGATGATAGAAAACTTGCGATGGTTAAATAAATTGTGACCCAGTAAGAATATTGGAATTCAAGCAAATGAAACTAATCGAGAAATAAAAAATAATCCTACAGATACAGCAGATACTTTGCTGTGGAAATTTCGACAATCCCATTTTATATTGGGCAACAAAACACAAAAGTATCGATCAAGAACATTAAAAAATCAGCATATTCAGAGTAAAATAGCTTGTTTAATAGGATTAGATAAAAAAAAAATACATTCACTCATATAAAATAGGAGAAGTATTCATATAATTTTACAAATACTTTATACAATTTAAATACAGATCCAAATATGGTCAAAATTGCGAAAAAGGTCAGAGATACATTTCTGAACAGATCAGGTATACCTTCAATTACTAAAGAAGATTTATAAATAGAGATTTCACTAAAATAGAAGCAGTGGAGGCTATTAAGACATTAAAATAAAACAAGACTCCCAGGTTGGACGGTTTTGACCATTTGTATTATGTCTTAAAATAATGAAGTGAACATCTTTGTAACGTGTATAATGAGATAAGACACTGGGAAGACAACTTCAGAATTTGTGGAAGCGAAGATAATATCCTAAAGCAGGATCCTGAGGACTGTGGAAGCTACCGCCCAATGCAGATGCAAAACTGTATAGTAAATTATTAGCAAATAGATTGAACGGGATAATCCCCAAATTACTTCATTTAGATCATTCTGGGTTTATCATATGGAGACGGGCTACTGATAACACAAGATGCCTTATAGATTCAATGCCATATGCTAAAAAAGTGTATTTACCCATACTGATCCCGTCCTTCGATGCCGAAAAGGTATTTGACCGGGTCAGTTTGGATTTTTTAGAAGCAGTATTATTAAAATTTGGCATGGCGGAATTTGCCACAAAAATAATTAAAGCTCTCGAAACTAATTAATTTAAAAGCTTGCATGGTAGGCCCAGGCTATATGTCCCAGAAACTTAACACCAGCAGTGGGACACGCCCGGGCTGTCCCCTGTCTCCCCTGCTATTTTTGCTATTTTTGCTCTTTGAGTCTTTAGCCCTAACCATTCGACATGATGAGAACATCAAGGGAGTGCAGATTGGGAAAAATGAACTTAAGATCATGTTGTATGCAGATGACCTTATACTCACGGACCCAGTAAGATCTTGCCATAGATTACATAATATATTATCAGAATTTAGTGAGATTTCCTATTTTAGGATTAATTACTCTAAAACGGATATTCTGACCAGAAGTATAGACATGAACACGAAAAAAATATTATCAGAATGACCTACATGTATAAGAGATCGAAAAATATCACTCGCTTAGGGATTCATTTCTCATTTAACTTAAGATTTGTTCTAAGGATAACTTGAAGGACACATTAAGACAGATGAGATTACTACTATACAACTGGAGAAATGTAAATCTATCATGGTCGGCAAGAATAGCAGCAGTAAGTACGGCCATTATCCCAAAAATGACATATTCAGATGCCTACCAGAAAGAGTAATACAATCCAACACGTCTTGGACGGCTCCATTTATTTAAACAAGAGAGCGAGAATAAAGCAAAACATCTCCTATAAGAAATTTGAAAAGGGAGGACTGGGGATCCTTCCATTAAAGAATTACACGATTTTATAGTAATTGTGTGGAATTTTCCAAATAGAAAGACGGTATGGAGAGATATGGATATGACATATATAGATCTGCTGTGGCTCCCTAACATTGATCTAAAAGTGGCATATAAACCCCCAGGTTAGTCTGACCTCACTTATAAAATTCTGGTACAAATACAGAGTCCGTAGGCGTCCGTCACACATTCCATCATTAGCTGCCCCAATAAATATACGAACATTAAAAAAAACAATAATTTTGAGCTAATAAATTTAACAAAGATGGGGATTCATAAGGTTTGGGATCTATACTCAGGAGGCTGTTTTTTATCTTTAGCAGAGATGCAAAGAAAATTTTGTACAAATAAAATATCCTGGTTGAATCGTGGTTTATTAATTTGAATGGCTTAAAAATAGCAACTAAAAAACTGTAAATATGGATACAAACTATGATATGGAAGATCTTTTGATCAAATGTACAGACACCCAAACCCTCTCCAGAATCGGGAAAATACTGTCAAATAACATCTTTTTTGTTCAAACTAAAAGCTCGAAAAATGGGAATCCGAGGCAAATTTTATACTTTAACTCACGGTCCAACATTTTTAGCCTAATTAAGGTCTCTTCCATCAAGGTGTGATATCTGGAATTACACAGAGATGTTACTTGGTACCGTCAATTTTGAACAAATTTGATCCAAACTATTCTCCACTATGTTGGAAGAGTTTTGGAAATCGTGGTACGACCATTCATTTATGGCGGGAGTGCGAAAAAGTAAACTCAATATGGAAGAACTGCTGGTGGGAAAAGAAATACCATGTACCCCCAGGTAGTCTTATTTCATAATTATACCTTATGAAAAGTATCTAATTTCCTGTATATTGTTAATAGTGAAACCTCTCCTGGAACCAACGACTCTTCCAACATGGTGCCAAATTGTAAATGCAACACGTAATAGATGAAAGACCGCAAACTAATAGTTCCCGTAAATAAGAAGCTGAGTCCAAGTGGTGTTTATGGAATCCATATTGTGAGCTGAATACAACATTTTAAACTTAAGTTTACATACTTTCCTAGTGTTGTATTTTTTTTTCTCTCTCTTCATTGCCTTATTCCGGAACCTTTTTTTTTATATATTTTTTTATACATTTTGTAAGCTGTTCAGTAACCTTCCAGTGTATCTTTTTTTAATAAAAAAAAAAAAAAAAAAAGGAATTGGAAAGAGAGAGAGAGTAGGTTCTTCTCAGGAACAGGAGAGAGCGCAAGAATACCCCAAGATTAGGAGGTCTGGGGTCAATAGGAAATAGTGGAGTGACCGCAAGAGAATGAGAGAGAGACACTTGTGAGAGACTGCGGTGTCATCCTTGGCATAGGAGACTTTTTCGCACATACCCTCGTCTTGTACCATTTAATACTAGAAGTCCTGCTCTGTGAGTGGCCTGGACACTTTGTGGTCCATTTATGGAGTCACATTTCTGCCCTCTCTTATCAAATCTTTATATACATGGAGTTTTAAATGTTATATCGACATAACTAAGTTTAGACTGTAGGACTTGGATTTAGCTTTTTCCGACCTACTTACCTGCAGTTCTAAGAGATAAAATAACGCGTCCTAGATGTGCTGGATGCGCGGGGGCGGGCTGGATGGATGCGCGGGGGCGGGCTGGATGGATGCGCGGGGGCGGGCCGGATACAGGAGTCCCGCTGTAGTGGCTTATACTAGTTTTGCTTCTTGAGGTTGCAGCGCCTCTTAGTGACATGAGCAATAGTCGTTAGTAGATCTTGGATACCGCGCTGTGATTCCTACACGGGTACTGGGGTAAGATGTCCTTATTGTTGGGCGGAGACTTTTGTTTTTTAATTGTTTGTCATCAACTTTTTTTAGTTGTATAAATAAAAGTTCTGTTTTAAAGATCACGTCTCCTCAAGCCTACAGATTTTTCAGTGTTCTGCCTCACGTTCTCCTCCTAGGGAGTCTTCTTGAGCCTCTTCGCTAAAAGAATTTCTATCTGTCACTGGTTAAAAAAATAGGGAAATATAAAGTGACCACGGAAAACAGGACTAGAGTCACTACAATATGGGGATGTAATAGAGTAGTGTTGGGGAGTAGTGGATCAGACAGAACCACTTCTCTAAGCAGCCGGTCTCACGGCCCCATCACTGAGCATTGAATGTCTCGCTCCTAACCCTGCTGTCTGTTCCAGGCCTTTCTTGGCATTCACTCTCTTATTTGTGACCCTGGTCTGTACTCTACATCTGCAGTCTCTTTCTAGCCGCTATTGGACTCCTCTCACTCTCTTGTCCTTGGTAATCGAAGACTTGTATGTCTAATATGTGACCCCACTCTTTTATAGTTGGGTCTCTTATCTTCTCTGCTATGTCTCATTTGTTCACGGTCTCTCTGGTTCTAGGTTCTTTCCCTACTTTCCCTCAGAGCCTCTGCTGGGCCATGATACAAGGCTCTCCATCTTGTTAGCCTTTCAGTCTGCTAGTTCTAGATCCTTTTAGCCTCTCCAATGTGTCTACTTAAGGTCTCCTTCACGTATCGCCTGGCTTCTTAGCCCTGTGTTATATCTTAGTTATGGATTTATCTTTTCACACGCTCCTTTCTTTTTCCAGGCCCCACTCACCGGGTTCACCAGCTCCAGTTTGTACTCTCCAGATGCATCAGCTGGACCCATCATCTCGGATGTGACAGAACTTGCCCAGTCCAGCCCCTCCATGTCTCCAAGCCCAAGTGTAGAGGAGAGGTGGGCAGCGTAGAGTGACACCAAATAGGAACAAACCCTCTCTAGCGGTGGAGTACTGAACTATCTGTCTCCTTCCTTAGTTGCAGTCCAGTGATCCTGATTAAGGAAGAGCCCCTCACTCCCTCTGACAGCCCCCAGACCTGTGATCAGAGCCCTGCACCCCCTGAAGCAGAGGACACCTCCCTATCTCCATCCACCTTCATCGATTCCATTTTGCAGGAGAGCGAGCCGGCTGCAGGTCCTGGAGGAGCGAAAGATGGGATGGATGCACAGCCCTGCGCCCAAGAACCGTGTCTGAGTGTGGCGTGTCTAGATAAGTATGTGTTACTGGGGTCAAGGGGCGGGCGAGGCTAGAGAGCGATCCGCAAGGGGCGGGCGAGGCTAGAGAGCGATCCGCAAGTGGCGGGCGAGGCTAGAGAGCGATCCGCAAGGGGCGGGCGAGGCTAGAGAGCGATCCGCAAGGGGCGGGCGAGGCTAGAGAGCGATCCGCAAGGGGCGGGCGAGGCTAGAGAGCGATCCGCAAGGGGCGGGCGAGGCTAGAGAGCGATCCGCAAGGGGCGGGCGAGGCTAGAGAGCGATCCGCAAGGGGCGGGCGAGGCTAGAGAGCGATCCGCAAGGGGCGGGCGAGGCTAGAGAGCGATCCGCAAGGGGCGGGCGAGGCTAGAGAGCGATCCGCAAGGGGCGGGCGAGGCTAGAGAGCGATCCGCAAGGGGCGGGCGAGGCTAGAGAGCGATCCGCAAGGGGCGGGCGAGGCTAGAGAGCGATCCGCAAGGGGCGGGCGAGGCTAGAGAGCGATCCGCAAGGGGCGGGCGAGGCTAGAGAGCGATCCGCAAGGGGCGGGCGAGGCTAGAGAGCGATCCGCAAGGGGCGGGCGAGGCTAGAGAGCGATCCGCAAGGGGCGGGGCGAGGCTAGAGAGCGATCCGCAAGGGGCGGGCGAGGCTAGAGAGCGATCCGCAAGGGGCGGGCGAGGCTAGAGAGCGATCCGCAAGGGGCGGGCGAGGCTAGAGAGCGATCCGCAAGGGGCGGGCGAGGCTAGAGAGCGATCCGCAAGGGGCGGGCGAGGCTAGAGAGAGGATCCGCAAGGGGCGGGCGAGGCTAGAGAGAGGATCCGCAAGGGGCGGGCGAGGCTAGAGAGAGGATCCGCAAGGGGCGGGCGAGGCTAGAGAGAGGATCCGCAAGGGGCGGGCGAGGCTAGAGAGAGGATCCGCAAGGGGCGGGCGAGGCTAGAGAGAGGATCCGCAAGGGGCGGGCGAGGCTAGAGAGAGGATCCGCAAGGGGCGGGCGAGGCTAGAGAGAGGATCCGCAAGGGGCGGGCGAGGCTAGAGAGAGGATCCGCAAGGGGCGGGCGAGGCTAGAGAGAGGATCCGCAAGGGGCGGGGGAGGCTAGAGAGAGGATCCGCAAGGGGCGGGCGAGGCTAGAGAGAGGATCCGCAAGGGGCGGGCGAGGCTAGAGAGAGGATCCGCAAGGGGCGGGCGAGGCTAGAGAGCGGATCCGCAAGGGGCGGGCGAGGCTAGAGAGCGGATCCGCAAGGGGCGGGCGAGGCTAGAGAGCGGATCCGCAAGGGGCGGGCGAGGCTAGAGAGCGGATCCGCAAGGGGCGGGGGAGGCTAGAGAGCGGATCCGCAAGGGGCGGGGGAGGCTAGAGAGCGGATCCGCAAGGGGCGGGGGAGGCTAGAGAGCGGATCCGCAAGGGGCGGGGGAGGCTAGAGAGCGGATCCGCAAGGGGCGGGGGAGGCTAGAGAGCGGATCCGCAAGGGGCGGGGGAGGCTAGAGAGCGGATCCGCAAGGGGCGGGGGAGGCTAGAGAGCGGATCCGCAAGGGGCGGGGGAGGCTAGAGAGCGGATCCGCAAGGGGCGGGGGAGGCTAGAGAGCGGATCCGCAAGGGGCGGGGGAGGCTAGAGAGCGGATCCGCAAGGGGCGGGGGAGGCTAGAGAGCGGATCCGCAAGGGGCGGGGGAGGCTAGAGAGCGGATCCGCAAGGGGCGGGGGAGGCTAGAGAGCGGATCCGCAAGGGGCGGGGGAGGCTAGAGAGCGGATCCGCAAGGGGCGGGGGAGGCTAGAGAGCGGATCCGCAAGGGGCGGGGGAGGCTAGAGAGCGGATCCGCAAGGGGCGGGGGAGGCTAGAGAGCGGATCCGCAAGGGGCGGGGGAGGCTAGAGAGCGGATCCGCAAGGGGCGGGGGAGGCTAGAGAGCGGATCCGCAAGGGGCGGGGGAGGCTAGAGAGCGGATCCGCAAGGGGCGGGGGAGGCTAGAGAGCGGATCCGCAAGGGGCGGGGGAGGCTAGAGAGCGGATCCGCAAGGGGCGGGGGAGGCTAGAGAGCGGATCCGCAAGGGGCGGGGGAGGCTAGAGAGCGGATCCGCAAGGGGCGGGGGAGGCTAGAGAGCGGATCCGCAAGGGGCGGGGGAGGCTAGAGAGCGGATCCGCAAGGGGCGGGGGAGGCTAGAGAGCGGATCCGCAAGGGGCGGGGGAGGCTAGAGAGCGGATCCGCAAGGGGCGGGGGAGGCTAGAGAGCGGATCCGCAAGGGGCGGGGGAGGCTAGAGAGCGGATCCGCAAGGGGCGGGGGAGGCTAGAGAGCGGATCCGCAAGGGGCGGGGGAGGCTAGAGAGCGGATCCGCAAGGGGCGGGGGAGGCTAGAGAGCGGATCCGCAAGGGGCGGGGGAGGCTAGAGAGCGGATCCGCAAGGGGCGGGGGAGGCTAGAGAGCGGATCCGCAAGGGGCGGGGGAGGCTAGAGAGCGGATCCGCAAGGGGCGGGGGAGGCTCGAGAGCGGATCCGCAAGGGGCGGGGGAGGCTCGAGAGCGGATCCGCAAGGGGCGGGGGAGGCTCGAGAGCGGATCCGCAAGGCGGGGGCGTAGCAGTCTGGCGAGAGAGATGTCAGATATACAGTCAGGTCCATAAATATTGGGACATGGACACAATTCTAATCTTTTTGGCTCTATACACCACCACAATGGATTTAAAATTAAAAGAACAAGATGTGCTTTAACTGCAGACTTTCAGCTTTAATTTGAGGGTATTTACATCCAAATTAGGAATTACAACAGTTTGTATATGTGCCTCCCACTTTTTAAGGGACCAAAAGTAATGGGACAGATTAACAGTCATAAAACAAACTTTCACTTTTTAATACTTGGTTGCAAATCCTTTGCAGTCAATTACAGCCTGAAGTCTGGAACGCATAGACATCACCAGACGCTGGGTTTCATCCCTGGTGATGCTCTGCCAGACCTCTATTGCAACTGTCTTCAGTTCCTGCTTGTTCTTTGGGCATTTTCCCTTCAGTTTTGTCTTCAGCAAGTGAAATGCATGCTCAATCGGATTCAGATCAGGTGATTGACTTGGCCATTGCATAACATTCCACTTCTTTCCCTTAAAAAACTCTTTGGTTGCTTTTGCAGTAAGCTTCGGGTCATTGTCCATCTGCACTGTGAAGCGCCGTCCAATGAGTTCTGAAGCATTTGGCTGAATATGAGCAGATAATATTGCCCGAAACACTTCAGAATTCATCCTGCTGCTTTTGTCAGCAGTCACATCATCAATAAATACAAGAGAACCAGTTGCATTGGCAGCCATACATGCCCACGCCATGACACTACCACCACCATGCTTCACTGATGAGGTGGTATGCTTTGGATCATGAGCAGTTCCTTTCCGTCTCCATACTCTTCTCTTCCCATCACTCTGGTACAAGTTGATCTTAGTCTCATCTGTCCATAGGATGTTGTTCCAGAACTGTGAAGGCTTTTTTAGGTGTTGTTTGGAAAACTCTAATCTGGCCTTCCTGTTTTTGAGGCTCACCAATGGTTTACATCTTGTGGTGAACCCTCTGTATTTACTCTGGTGAAGTCTTCTCTTGATTGTTGACTTTGACACACATACACCTACCTCCTGGAGAGTGTTCTTGATCTGGCCAACTGTTGTGAAGGGTGTTTTCTTCCAGGGAAATAATTCTTCGGTCATCCACCACAGTTGTTTTCCGTGGTCTTCCGGGTCTTTTGGTGTTGCTGAGCTCCTTGGTGCGTTCTTTCTTTTTAAGTATGTTCCAAACAGGTGATTTGGCCACACCTAATGTTTTTGCTATCTCTCTGATGGGTTTGTTTTGTTTTTTCAGCCTATTGATGTCTTGCTTCACTGATAGTGACAGCTCTTTGGATCTCATATTGAGAGTTAACAGCAACAAATGCAAATAGCACACTTGTAAATGGGATAATGAGGGAATAACACACACCTGGCCATGGAACAGCTGAGCAGCCAATTGTCCCATTACTTTTGGTCCCTTAAAAAGTGGGAGGCACATATACAAACTGTTGTAATTCCTACACCGTTCACCTGATTTGGATGTAAATACCCTCAAATTAAAGCTCAAAGTCTGCAGGTAAAGCACATCTTGTTAGTTTCATTTCAAATCCATTGTGGTCGTGTATAGAGCCAAAAAGTTTAGAATTGTGTCCATGTCCCAATATTTATGGACCTGACTGTATATGAACTATTGGGCTTAAGTCTAGGAAGAGATACCTACCAGAGGGGCCGGCATTTGGAGATCTCCACCTTGGAAGGGTGCAGAGACAGGTGTCTCTTCTGCTGGCTGTCTCTTACCATACAGCCTATCTGCAATGGCTGCTCGGATCTCTAGTGACCTTTTTATAGATTTCTCCCACGCTCTCATGTGATCTCCTCTATCCTGTGCACGCAGGAGTCTCTCGCACGTGGTGGTCTCTCTCACTTGGGGGGATCTTCCTTTCACAGTGACCCCTCTTGGACTGTCTCCATGGCCTTGTGTTTGTCTCTTTCAGCGTTGCTAGCAGTCGCCAGATGTCTGAGGTCTCTCGTCTCTTCCCTACCTCTACCTGCTGCTCCTCTACCTCCCTGCAGGGCAGAATGGAGCCCGGGTTAGATATGATTGTGTGTGTGTCCCGGCTCTGACGTGTTTGTCGCACTCACTCAGTCACTCAAGAACACACACGCTTTCTCCTCACACACGCAATCACACCTCCCTCACATACTCATCTATAGCGAGCCCCAATCCATAACTCTGTAGCGTGCCGCCGCTTGTCTCGCCCCGCTAATGCTCACAGCTGATCGCCAATGCACCCGCCATTCACCTTTTTTCCCTCTTACCCTCCGGTGCCCACTCTTTGTCCTTGTGAAAAGGATCAAGCCCTGTATAATAAGGGGGACGTCTTGTTAGAGAGACTCGGCCCTTAAATAATTATGTAGAATGACATCAGTTCCTTCCAAGTGTCACCGTAGACGATAAGAAGGACCCAAAATAACTTGTAATGGTCTATTTTTAAGGTCTTTATTATTATTATACTGTATTTGTAAAGCACCAACATATTCCATAGCGCTGTACAGGGGCTACGTATAAATCCAAACCTTTCTTATCCCGTTGCACAAGGATGGAGGGCCCCCCGTGGGCCCCCCATTATTTTATAATCCAACATACTTTCCCCAAAACTCGTAGACTTACCGTCTAAAGGGTGCGGATGAGATAAAGCGGCGATAGTTCTACGTATCGAGGCTAAATGTGAGGAGCTTCTTAAGACAGATTTGTTTTTACTGAGGTTTTGATTTGTGGCAGGAGGAGTCTAGTGGAGCGAGGTAAGGATTTCCAAAGAATACGGGCAGCACGAGAAAAGTCATGGAGGTGGGAGTGAGAGGAGGTGATAAGAGAGGAGCGAAGACGACGGTCGTTAGAGTAAAGAGGGCGGTTGGGATGAGAGCGCTAATGTAAGAGGGTGTATTGTGGTTATGAGCTTTATGTGTTATGCTGGAGGCTTTGGGAGCCAGCGGCGCCGCAGACACTGAGCCTTGAGTGGGGACATGGGGAGGCCAGCAAGGCGCCACTTACAGTAGTCAAGGCGGCATGTGATGAGCGAGTGAATAAGAACTTTAGCTGCGTCTTGTGTGAGATACGGATAGATTTTGGAGATGTTTTTTAGGTAAACATTACAAGATTTTGTGATTGACATCTTGAGCTTGGCAGACGTCCAGGAGGATATACTTGAGGCAGTTGGCGACTTTACCTCGAAGAGAAGGGGATAGATCCGGTGCCGAGAGGTAGATCTGCATAGAGATGATACTGAAATCCAAAAGATTTTAAATGGGTGCCGAGTGAGGATGTGTCGATGAAGGAGGGGGGCTTGGACTGAACCTTGGGGTACACCAGGTAAATCCAAGCGTGGTGTGTGTAGTTATAGTATGTACCCTGGTGTATGACCGTGCGCTCATCCTGATGGGCATGTCCACCTACTCACTGTTTTAGTAAACACAGATCCAGCCAAAGCGCTCGTCTGTCTCTCAATGTAGGTTTATATTTAGGGTTTTTGGGGTGACTATAGACCTTAGTCTTTTGTGGAGCCTGTAGGTGACACTTGGAAGGACTTGAGAGAGAGCGGAGGGCGCTCTATAGGTCAGTCACCCACCTGGGGTATTAAATCTCGTCATTTTTATTATTCTTTTATTAAAATTGTAAGGCTGGCAATGCGGTTTGTCACACAATGTGAGGCTTTTGCTCCTCTGAGCACCTTAAGCGCTCATCGCGATCCCCGCACAGAGTGCCTACGGCACTCATTGCAAGTCTCTCCCCCAGGTACTTCAACTTTCCTGCCTTGCACTGATCACCTTTGGCACTCATCGCGAGCCCCGCACGGAGCGCCTTTGGTGCTCATTGCAAGCCTCTCCCACTCGCGGTGATCATAGTAAGACCCGTGGTGAGCTCGTTTGGCGCTCATCTCATGGCTCACAAGGAGTGCCTTTGGCGCTCATTGCGAGCCTTTCCTCTCGCCTAGTGTACAGGCCGCTCATTGCAGGTTTTGTGCTTGGGAATGCCGTGTGTCTTTCCACCATCTTCCCCCTTCCCTGTGTGTGTCTCCCCTGTGTGTGTCTCCCCTGTGTGTGTCTCCCCTGTGTGTGTCTCCCCTGTGTGTGTCTCCCCTGTGTGTGTCTCCCCTGTGTGTGTCTCCCCTGTGTGTGTCTCCCCTGTGTGTGTCTCCCCTGTGTGTGTCTCCCCTGTGTGTGTCTCCCCTGTGTGTGTCTCCCCTGTGTGTGTCTCCCCTGTGTGTGTCTCCCCTGTGTGTGTCTCCCCTGTGTGTGTCTCCCCTGTGTGTGTCTCCCCTGTGTGTGTCTCCCCTGTGTGTGTCTCCCCTGTGTGTGTCTCCCCTGTGTGTGTCTCCCCTGTGTGTGTCTCCCCTGTGTGTGTCTCCCCTGTGTGTGTCTCCCCTGTGTGTGTCTCCCCTGTGTGTGTCTCCCCTGTGTGTGTCTCCCCTGTGTGTGTCTCCCCTGTGTGTGTCTCCCCTGTGTGTGTCTCCCCTGTGTGTGTCTCCCCTGTGTGTGTCTCCCCTGTGTGTGTCTCCCCCGTGTGTGTCTCCCCCGTGTGTGTCTCCCCCGTGTGTGTCTCCCCCGTGTGTGTCTCCCCCGTGTGTGTCTCCCCCGTGTGTGTCTCCCCCGTGTGTGTCTCCCCCGTGTGTGTCTCCCCCGTGTGTGTCTCCCCCGTGTGTGTCTCCCCCGTGTGTGTCTCCCCCGTGTGTGTCTCCCCCGTGTGTGTCTCCCCCGTGTGTGTCTCCCCCGTGTGTGTCTCCCCCGTGTGTGTCTCCCCCGTGTGTGTCTCCCCCGTGTGTGTCTCCCCCGTGTGTGTCTCCCCCGTGTGTGTCTCCCCCGTGTGTGTCTCCCCCGTGTGTGTCTCCCCCGTGTGTGTCTCCCCCGTGTGTGTCTCCCCCGTGTGTGTCTCCCCCGTGTGTGTCTCCCCCGTGTGTGTCTCCTGAAGGCCGTTATTGTCTAAGTCCCGCGTGCCTGGCGTTGCTCAGCCTCATTTTCATGCAGTTTCAGAATTTTTTACGTTTTTCGTCTGCCATTTTTTTTCCTTGCTTAGCCGATTTTGGATTGATGAAAACCCCCAAATATGGCTCAAAATGGCTTTTTAGCATCACCCCCGGCTTCCTGGCTCTCCCCCTGTGCTGTCTGTGAGTGTGATTTATAGTTTTTTTTTAGTTTCGCGCTTGGTTCGCAGTTGCGACCCTAACAATGCAGCGTAAGTACTGTGCGTCTGATTCGCGAGGCTCGCGCGTGTGATGGCGCCGCTGGTTGCCATGAGCGCCTTTGGCCCTAATTGCAGTTTAAGTGCTGCGCGCCTGCTCCACCTTGCTTCGCGAGGCTCGCATGTGACCAACATCGCAAACGTTCCTGAACTGCGTTCTTGGTCCACAACCATATATGTGATTATGGCCTCTCTGGTCCAGCTCTGCTCCCCTTTCCAAGAGACGAGTGTTGGCTTGAATGCCCCTGTCGCCATGTCCAAGTGTCCTCTCTAACTAGCTCTCCTCTCTCCTGCAGAAATGAGCTGAATGATCACGTGGACACCATCGATTCCAGCCTGGACAGTCTGCACAACATGTTTAATGCTCACAACTTCAGTGTGGACACCAGCGCTCTCTTGGATGTGAGTGGCGCGCCTTGCTCTGCCCCCCCCCCCCTTGCTCTGCCCCCCCCCCCCTTGCTCTGCCCCCCCCCCCCTTGCTCTGCCCCCCCCCCTTGCTCTGCCCAGCCCCCTTCGCTCTGCCCAGCCCCCTTCGCTCTGCCCAGCCCCCTTCGCTCTGCCCAGCCCCCTTCGCTCTACCCAGCCCCCCTTCGCTCTACCCAGCCCCCTTCGCTCTACCCAGCCCCCTTCGCTCTACCCAGCCCCCTTCGCTCTACCCAGCCCCCTTCGCTCTACCCAGCCCCCTTCGCTCTACCCAGCCCCCTTCGCTCTACCCAGCCCCCTTCGCTCTACCCAGCCCCCTTCGCTCTACCCAGCCCCCTTCGCTCTACCCAGCCCCCTTCGCTCTACCCAGCCCCCTTCGCTCTACCCAGCCCCCTTCGCTCTACCCAGCCCCCTTCGCTCTACCCAGCCCCCTTCGCTCTACCCAGCCCCCTTCGCTCTACCCAGCCCCCTTCGCTCTACCCAGCCCCCTTCGCTCTACCCAGCCCCCTTCGCTCTACCCAGGCCCCTTCGCTCTACCGCGCCCCCTCGCTCTGCTCTGCCCCGCCCCCCTCGCTCTGCTCTGCCCCGCCCCCCTCGCTCTGCTCTGCCCCGCCCCCCTCGCTCTGCTCTGCCCCGCCCCCCTCGCTCTGCTCTGCCCCGCCCCCCTCGCTCTGCTCTGCCCCGCCCCCCTCGCTCTGCTCTGCCCCGCCCCCCTCGCTCTGCTCTGCCCCCCTATTGTACATCTCAAATCTATTACCTAAACAGATGTACTTTTTTTATTAAAGTACCTCTGTACTGCCCTACGAGGGGCTCATTGTTTATATATATTTTTCTTCATCCGTGAATAGTAATAAGATTTCTGTCACCGTTTCGCTGCGTCTCGGCTCTGTCTTATAAAGTCCTTATGGGTGGTTGCAGGTGCCTTCAAGGCTCACTGTTGGATACTTCTTCTGGTTTGCCTCTAATCCCATTATCTGTCCCCGGGGTACCAGAGTGTTGCGATTATATGTCGCTAAATAGGATTTTCATTGATGGTCAGTCCATAATTAACATGTCGGGCACTTCAGTGCTCCTTCAAGTGAGTTTGGCTGCTTGAAGATGTCTGCGATTATCCTGTTGCTGCTGTTTGACCAATCGTTCTGTGAGCCCCCAGAAGGCACTGCAGACAAGATGCTCTGTCCTCACTTCTGTCCTCACTTCTGTCATGTCTTCTCCATCACTCTTTTGGTTCTCTAATCCTCTCCTCGTTCTTTGCAGCTCTTCAGTCCTTCCATGGGAATGCCGGACCTTTCTCTTCCAGACCTTGATTCCAGCCTTGCCAGTGTGAGTACGGCATCGCTCTGCGGCTATGGACACCAATCGCATCATTCTGACACGTGTCTGTGTGTGTGTCTGTGTGTCTGTGTCTGTGTGTCTGTGTGTCTGTGTCTGTGTGTCTGTGTCTGTGTGTCTGTGTCTGTGTCTGTGTGTCTGTGTCTGTGTGTCTGTGTCTGTGTCTGTGTGTGTGTCTGTGTGTGTGTCTGTGTGTGTGTGTGTGTGTCTGTGTGTGTGTCTGTGTGTGTGTGTCTGTGTGTGTCTGTCTGTGTGTGTCTGTGTGTGTGTGTCTGTGTCTGTGTGTGTGTGTGTGTGTCTGTGTGTGTGTCTGTGTGTGTGTGTGTGTCTGTGTGTGTGTCTGTGTGTGTGTGTGTTGTTGCAGACAAATGCGCGTCGGGTCCTTTTTTGAGCTGAGACTGGGTAGGATTGTGGCATTTACAACTCTATACGGTACATTAATCCTTTAGTTTCATACTGCCGTTATTAATTAGCTTCCTACCACTGACTTCTAGCATGTATTTCCTGCCTACCTTTTAAAGGTAATCATTTGTAATCGCATCTCTAGATGCGCGTGTGTAAGAGACTGCTCACTAACTGTATTACAGATCCAGGAACTGCTATCGTCACAGGAACAGAAGTCCTCCGAAGCTGAGCAGAACGCGGCGGATACAGGTAACGGATATTACTTGTTCTCCATCACCATAAATATACAGTATCTCACAAGTCCGTACATATGTTATTATATCTTCTCACGTGACAACACTGAGGACATGATGCTCTGCTTAAATGTGAAGTAGTAAGTGTACGGCCTGTATAACAGTGTAAATGTGCTGTCCCCTCAAAGTAACTCAACCCACGGCCATTAATGTCTAAACCGATGGCAACAAAAGTGAGTACACCCCTAAGTGGAAATGTCCAAATTGGGCCCGAAGTGTCAATATTTTGTGTGGTCACCATTATTTTCCAGCACTGCCTTAACCCTCATGGGCATGGAGTCACCAGAGCTTCACAGGTTGCCACTGGAGTCCTCTTCCACTCCTCCATGATGACATCACAGAGCTGGTGGATGTTAGAGACCTTGCGCTCTCCCACCTTGCTTCTGAGGATGCCCCACAGATGCTCAATAGGGTTTAGGTCTGGAGACATGTTTGGCCAGTCCATCAACTTTACCTTCAGTTTCTTTAGCAAGTCAGTGGTCATCTTGGAGGTCGTTATCATGTTGGAATACTGCCCCGCGGCCTAGTCTCCGAAGGGAAGAGATCATGCTCTGCTTCAGTATGTCACAGTACATGTTGGCATTAGCTCCCCAGTGCCAACAGCACTCATGCAGGCCCAGACCAAATATATATACACATATGTCCATGCGTGTATATATGTTTTCTATAATGTTGTGTTGATACTGCATGAGTGCTGCCGGCACTGGGGGGCTACAGTTCATTGAGGGAACCATGAATGTGAAGCGGAGCATGATCCCCTCCCTTCGGAGACTGGGCCGCAGGGCAGTATGCCAACATAACAACCCCAATCACACCTCCAAGACAAACACTGCCTTGTTAGAGAAGGTAAAGGTGATGGACTGGCCAAGCATGTCTCCAGACCTACACCCTATTGAGCATCTGTGGGGGCATCCTCAAACGGAAGTTGGGCGAGCGCAAGGTCTCTAGCATCAACCAGCTCTGATGTATCATTAAGGAGTGGAAGAGGACTCCAGTGGCAACCTGTGACGCTCTGGTGACCTCCATGTCCATGAGGGTTAAGGCAGTGCTTAAAAATAATGGCGGCCACACAAAATATTCACACTTTGGGCCTAATTTGGACATTTCCACTTAGGGGTGTACTCACTTTTGTTGCCCGCGGTTAGACATTAATGGCGGTGTGTTGAGTTACTTTGAGTGGACAGCACATTTACACTGTTATACGGGCCGTACACTTACTACTTCACATTGAAGCAGAGCGGCATGTCCTCAGTGTTGTCACATGAGAAGATATAATAACATATTTACACAAATGTGAGGGGTGTACTGACTTGTGTGAGATACTGTATATCCTGCGCACAGCCCGCTCGCGCTCTCCCCCTCCCCCTCAAGAAACCCGACATTATGAGATTAAAACTTATGTTTCTTCCGGAAAGAAATGAAAGAGAAATAATAGAAGGCAAAGGTTAATGGGCATTTTCATGGCGGAAACGATCATTCTAGACGTTCATAATGGAGATCCATTTCCACAGCACATCTTCAGATGAGCTTTTTACATCTCGGCGGGTCCAGGATACCATGTTAATGACATCTTGAAATGTAACTCTTTGTACAGGAGACATCTTCACGTTATTAATATCCTAAATGTTTATTCCCACTCCTCCATTTTTTTTTACCTTCGTTCTTTTTCTGTTTGATGGTTATAGTGTTTAGGATGAAGTTTGCTGAAAGTGTTAATATGAATAATATTGCAGTCCGTCTTCAGTATAGAGAGTCTGTCTTTGTGATATTTATTGCATTCTTCTTGTTTCTTCTCGCTTCCCTCCGTCTCTTCCTCCTAATCGATCTCTTCTCTCCATTCGCAGGGAAACAGATTGTTCACTACTCTCCTCAGCCTCTCATCCTGATGGATTCTGGCAATTCTGATCTTCCCATCTTCCTGGAGTTACAGGGAGACGAGCCTTACCTTGCTGAGGAGGAGGACTATTCAGAAGATCCCACCATGTCATTGCTGTCCTGGGACACACAGAACAAACCTAAGGACCCCGGCATCTCGTAGAGTTTCTCTTAGGGTCTTTTTGATTTGGCATCTGGTTTGCGGTGGTGGTGAACATGGGGATCGTTCCCCTCAGTGGACTGCTTGATCACAGCCCAGGTGTACACATCCCCCCTCCCATGCACTGCAGACTTCAGCCCCATTGTCCCTTTCAACCAGGAGGAGATGGTAAATCAACCAATCAGACTGCTGGTTTCGGCCCTCACTTTGGATTTCACCAGTAGCAGTGCCTTTTTAAGACTTTTCAGCCCTGCGACTGGTATAAGTTGTTGTCATTCCTACTCTGAGTCTCCACAGTAACTGATGGTTTTAGGGTTCATTTCCCAATTTTATAGGGTCAGTAGATTTCATCTACATACTAGATCGCTTCTACGCAAAAGTCCTATGCAGTAAGGCTTCATGATGTCATTGAAGAGCAGGACCATAAGCAACTGCCCAATGTTATGACCACCAGGGCAGTGGCAGCGACCGTCTGGCAGGATTGGTGGCACTCGACCCTTAGTACACAATATTTTACAATATCGAGTTGAGCTCAACTTGCAAGATCCACAACTGCTCATCTCATTGTAGAGGGCCTCCTGCCGATCTCAAGAGGTCGGTCCATGGTAGATTGCGTCCTCTAAATGGGGGTGCTCGGCCAAAGGTATAGATGTTTTATACAACCACAAAATCTCACCCCAGATCTAATTTAATATATTGATCTACTCCAGATTAAACTTATTTTTGCCAGAGATTAGACTTTTCATGATTGTTTGCACTAGGGAGCAAATATCCTAGTCATCCATAATGCGGACCATAAGAAAGGGACGCCTGTGGAAGATGCTCATTCAATATTGACATAATGTGATGGTAGCAGCTAGACTTTAGTCAGTCCATGCTAACATCTCCAGCACATCTTGCTATGTTTTTTTTGGGCCATATTTGTTCTTCGAATTTTGTTGTGAGGTCTTCTTTACCAAATGACACATTTTTTATAATGATTGCCAGCAGTAAGTAGCTTTGGTTGTTGTCTGGAGTTTGTTGGGTTTAATGGTTTCCTTTGTTGTTCGTCCTGTTTGTGTGAGGTGTCATCCTTCTGCTTGACTCCATTGGCTCCCCTGCCATTCTTTTTGGATCTAAATGGTGTTGCCTTCCTATTCCAGCTGATCCATATTGTGTGCTGTTGCTCACTTTCCCTTCTGATTTGTTATCATATGTTTGACATTATGTACCTCCTTTATCTTTGGTCCCAACTGTGTGATGTTGGACCTTCTGACTGGTCCCATCTACATGATATTGCGAGCCTTCCCATCTATGTGTCTTTGCGATCTTCTCTACATATACAGAACACTTTGATTGGTCCTACCTATGTGGTTTTGGACCCCTCTTTTTCTTACTTGACCCTTCTGATTGGTCCTGTCTGTTACGTTGATCATCTCCCCTGTTTATTGCTAGTTTTGTGATGTCATCTGCCCGTCTATTTATTTTTATATCGGATGACATAATATTAATGTTTTTTACTGGCTCGCACATTTTTGCTTCTATAAATACTTTTATAGTTTAGGAAAAATGTCATAAAATAACAAATTAACAATAGTATCAGCTCTATAATCCATGAGTGCGAAATCTTAATTTTTTTAAGGGAAAATCTTAATTTTAGCAGTCTCTGCTAGTACATGTTCCAGAAAAGCACAAGCTCAGCTGACCATAATGGGAATTTAATATATTGACATGGCGCTATTATTTTTCGAACTACTTTAATTGTAAGTGTCCTAAGGGGCAGCTGTCGGTGCATTCTGAAGGTCAGTGGTCAGTAGCTGCTCTGAGGTTAGTGCCCTGAGGATTTGAACCGTAGTAAGTGCGCTTAGGAGATACAAGAATGGGCTACAGTAGGTTCCCTGTGGCGTAAGGTCCTTTAGTATGGCCTCTGAAGTAAGTGCTTTGAGCTGTAACTTGCTCCAGGAGCGCCGCATTATATGCCAGGGCGAGAGTGTTCCAGGTACGTGATTGGTGGACGTTCAAGGATTAGCAGTTTGTGTTCTGGGGACTCGAGTTAGGAATCAACACCAAACACTATAACTAGTCACGCCACGGCTTCCATGTTCAGTCTGTATTCCCCATATTAGTGGGAGGCAGAACAATGGTCTGCTGTGACATCCCTATAATCATCTGTAGTCCCTGGGAGGGGACACCAGGCATCTCATTGCACCGTGGCATAGGGTGCATGCCGGGATGACACCCAATATTTTAAGTTTGCTTGGCACTAAAACATTTGTATATTTACACTTTGAACTGTTTATAGTGAGTCGTTCTTTGGATTTTTACAAGAAGCTTTCTTTCTGTATACTCCACTATGTATAAATATATACAGAGTTGTGTATAAAGTGACTTCTGTGTCCTGGCGTTTTATTATTTATTTACTATTTATTTGTACTGTCATGTCCAACGCTCTGTGATCCCATATACATAAGGTTTTCTTGGCAAAGATGCTGGAGTGGGTTGCCAGTTCCTTCTCCAATGTACCACTATTCATCTGATCTCTCTGCTATGACCTGCCCATCATGGGTGACCCTACATGGTAGCTCACAGCTTCATTGACGTTCACAAGCCCCTTGACCACTACAAGGTAGCCATACAGAAGAGGGTTTGGTGTGTAATCATGGAGCGCCGCACATCGTATTACAAAGTCTGGTTTCTACAAGCTCCGGGCAGTCTGTCGGACATATTCCTGTTTACCCAATAACCATATTGGTTTGGTTTTGTCCAATTCATCCTAAAGCTGCAGGATTGTACAAATATCCCATCCCTGTATCTGTAATATACTGTGGAAAAGCTCAGGTTGTGTCTTAAGATGCACATGGGCTTGTAGCAATCTTGGTACCATGGTAAAGGCATCTAAATTAGCTGGATTAATACATCTTCAATCCTTAGGCAAAAACCATCTTTGATATATGCACATTTTATTTTTATTATCTTAAAATCCCCCGATTTTTGATTATGTTGAAGCCCCCAGGAAGGCCTACACAGGCACCTGATACCCCCCAATCGGCATGGAGCATTTGGGAATCAATGTTAATTTTTTCTTAACCTGCCCTGTCTTCCTCAGCCAATAGGAGAGCACTGATGTCAGACCCAAAGTCACTGCTCAGCTGTGACCTGCCCAGCAGCTCTCTGCTGTGCAGCTGGGCCCTGCCTACACGAAAGATCAGCACAGACAGTGTGTGACCCGCAGCTGCTGTGCGCGTGTGTGTGACCCGCAGCTGCTGTGCGCGTGTGTGTGACCCGCAGCTGCTGTGCGCGTGTGTGTGACCCGCAGCTGCTGTGCGCGTGTGTGTGACCCGCAGCTGCTGTGCGCGTGTGTGTGACCCGCAGCTGCTGTGCGCGTGTGTGTGACCCGCAGCTGCTGTGCGCGTGTGTGTGACCCGCAGCTGCTGTGCGCGTGTGTGTGACCCGCAGCTGCTGTGCGCGTGTGTGTGACCCGCAGCTGCTGTGCGCGTGTGTGTGACCCGCAGCTGCTGTGCGCGTGTGTGTGACCCGCAGCTGCTGTGCGCGTGTGTGTGACCCGCAGCTGCTGTGCGCGCGTGTGTGACCCGCAGCTGCTGTGCGCCTGTGTGTGACCCGCAGCTGCTGTGCGCCTGTGTGACCCGCAGCGGTCATCAGAGAGAGTGAGTGGCAGTTGAGCAGAGACTACTTTATTCTTTGCAACCTTAAGTAATAAGTACAATAACATCCCAAGTGAGACGTTTGTACTATAAGAGTCTTTATCTGGCAGAGATTTGCCCTCACAGCCTCAGTTCTTGTACTGAGCATGTCAGAAGCCACTGAGACTGATACAATGTATTCGCTGCCTCTGACTGGGCACGGCTAAATATGGATTTCCTAGGAGGCGTACACCATCATATGCAACTTCAAGGCAAGCAAATTCATTTTCATTTTGCAATATTTTGGGGGGATAAGCTGTACCGGATTATGGGTCTTCTCCAATGTGCAACACATCTATTTATCGGAGGATGATGTTTGCAATTACTTAGCAGTGATTCTTGGTCTGGGAAAGCACCGAAACCTGCAGGTATCAGATGTCTAAACATAAAGCCTCTCGGAGAGGGGTATAAGACTCTGCTTTTCTTAAAGCTTCTTCGTGGAGTCGTTGTGCAAGTGAGAAGGGAATAAGTAGTAAGATTAATGTTTATTGTGTTAAAAGAAGTGTTTTTTTGTCAAGTGACGTCACCGCAAGTGTGATATGGAGGACCACCTTCAATTATGGAAAAGGGGAATTGGCCCATAAAAGTGATGGCCAGCAGAATTACATATGCATGCATTTCAGGCAATGAAAGAGTTAATATAATTGGCACCTCCAGAGTTTTTGATTAACAGATGTTTGGGAGATTTGTCAGAAAATGAGTTGAAAAAGTGGAAAATGCAACGTAAACAAACAAAGGAACCCGCTGGATGTAAACAAAAACATTTGAATTTACCATAACCTAAAGGACGTTTAAAATCATTCCATTAAGAAACAACTGTATGATGTATATAAAAGAAGGCTGAACCCCAGAAGTCCCGGCCTCCACCTACGGCTACTTCCTGGCTGTGTACAATGCTGTCCACCCCGGCCTTCAGAATATAACTTGGTATCTGCTCTAGACTTCAAAGTCTACCTGGCTATTCACCCAAGCCGTCATTGCTCCGGCCTTCCGAGTTCATATGGTAATGGGGTCCATCCTTCCTTCCTAATCTGTAGATATTTCCTGGTTCCTTAAATAACTTTTTATCTTGGCCTAGCTGGTTACTTACATGTTGGTTCTCTCCGTTCTAGAGATCCTACCACCAATGCAGATGCCAGATTGTCCCAACTTCTTGTATTATTCCAACATTTGTTGTAAACAGAGCACCCCAAAACTGCAATTGGCATAGAGCATGCAGGTGCCAGGAGTGATAATAAAGACTAATGGAAATCCCTGTTCAGGAAGGTCTGACACTTGTATGTTCCCAGGTCTTCCGCTTTTACTTTTTATTTCTGTGGGTAATAAACTGCATGTCCGGGTAGGTCTGTGGGTATAACTTTACACCATCGGGTTGCAGTTCTAACTTTCCATTACTGAACGGTCTCATCTCCTTAGCACAGATTGTATAGTGAGGCCCTTCTCATCCATGATGTTATGTATCCTGGTCACTAAATGTTCTGTAACACTGTGGTTTCTTAAGTTTAGAAGTTCCCATGTGAAGGAAGATATAGAGGCTCAGCATCCTCTGTTTCTGGTGTTTATCAAGCCATCGCTTGCTTCCTTCAGTCAGGTCAAACCCACCCAGCAGATGTTTCAGCACACAGGAGACTTCATCTGGACAAGTGGTCCTGGAACTGCTTTTATTGTGGTGGAGACTTCATGACAGATTCACCTTCTTTATGTATCCAACAGCAAATCCACTTTAATAACTGAAAGCTTCTCAATGTGACAGTTACATCACTACATTCTAAATCTGTTAACTCTTCATGAACTGAACAAGTCAAACACACATAGAGAAGCAACATAACATACAGTAATTTGCATACATAGGGTAATCAACATAACATAAAAATATATGAAATAGCATAACAACTACTAAACCTAGTCCCTCTGCAGGTCAGTCAGATAAGGTACAGCTTCCCCATCCCACAACCACAAATGCACAAGAGGCAGTCCTGATAGGAGTCATTATGCAAGTCCCAAGAGTGGTCACGGGGATTATGACAGCTACTCCACCCTTTTTAGATGCAGCATCTGGGTGATCATCTCTATCAGATGAACTCTTGCATGCTGAAGCTTGAAGTCCAAGTGTAAGTCTTGGTCTGGGGTGGGGCAACCAATAGTTCATAAATGTTCATAGTCCCTGGAGGGATGCACCTCCAGGAGAAGCACTTGGTCTCAGTATTCTTTCCCTTGCTCAAACCGGAGTGCTACTCAACCCCATTGGGGCAAATGTGGAAAACAATTCCCCTAGGTCTCCCCCTGCCCGAGGCCTGATTCTGAGTGTGCAGAGCAGACTTTTATCATTATTCCAGGGGAAAAATTATTCTTGGAATGGATTACGGTGGATCCCATGCTAGCACAACCCTCTCCAACCAAGTCAATACCAACAGTTGTCTTGTTGTACTGAAAACAGTCCATGGGCCTATGGGACCAAAAGTGGGCAATACTTCCCTTGTGAGAAAAGCAAACGATGACCTCAGTAGCTGTACCTGTTTACTAGCATCAGAAATCTTGACCTTTGCTGTAGCCTCCATCAATGGTTCACAGTCCATTACAATTTTTTCAGAGGGCTGCTGAGCACAGCTGCTCCAATTCAGGCTCTCCTCTTGACCTGGTGTCTGTAAATACTCCCATTTCTTCTCTAGTAGCGATGGTGCTCCAGCTAACTGGGAATAATGGGTCCTTTGGTTTTTAGTCTGGCAAAACCTCGGGGCTCATCCTGGGTTCCTGCAACTAGATCTGTGTCTAGCTCCCTTACAGTGGTTATCAGATGGAGCCCTATTGCTGGTTCACAGTCCAGGTTTGTTTCTTCCAAGAACCCAGGAGCATGGGGACTCTCCCGCAGGCCCTCTAAATTGGCCTGCTTTCTGTAAATGCTTCTCTGGGCTGCCTTCCAGAACTGCACTTCCCAAGGATTCGGTGCTCTCGAAGGACAAAAAACAATCCAAACCGTTGTATGCTTCTAGGCCCTCCTGATGGCAGGATACATCTTCTTCATCCTGGTTTCTGTCTGGCCTTCTCCTGCCCCGATCTGTGGCTCGCTTCCTGACTGTTTGTTTTTTATCAGTTGGAGCCCAGCTACTTAATCACAATCCATGCTTGGTTCTTCCAAGAACCCAGTAGCATGGTGGTTCCCCTCCATGCCCTCTACTTAGGATTCTTTCCAGAAAGTAGGCCATGTGCCTCCTTTCAGAACCACACCTCCCAACTAATGGGTGATCTCTAAGGTCAAACAACCACCCAAACAGCTGTATGCTTCTAGGACCTCCTGGTGGTAGGATCCATCTACTTCATCCTGGTTTCTGTCTGGCAGGATCTTAGGGCTCATCCCTTCTCCTGCCCCCTGGTCTGTGGATAGCTCCCTGACTGTTTTATCAGCTGGAGCTCCACTACTGGTTCACAGTCCATGTTTGGTTCTTCAAAGAACCCAGGAGCATGGTGGCTCCCCCGAGCCTTCTACTTGGCCAATTCTTACAGGTGGAGTTGCATTCTGTTGCGGCAGTTTTGGGCTGTGTTTGGAAAACCCAGGGATGGCTCTAGAGCAGGGGTTGGCAAGTTTGTTCCTGGAGTGCCACACACATGGCTGGATTTGATGATATCTCTGCTGTGCACAGGTGAGTGTATCAAGTCTTCAGTCATGCTGATTGACTCACCTATGCTTTGAAAGGATATCTTCAAATCAAGTCTTGTGTTTGGCCCTCTAGGACCGAACTTGCCCGCCCCTGCTCTAGAGCCTTGACTTCATGCTCCCTTAGCTGTTCTGAACTTAATCCTCTCACTACAGCAGGGATTGTCTAAACCTGGTCCTGGAGGGCCGCACACAGGCCAGGATTTGAGGATTTCCTTACTGGGCACAGGTGAGTAGACATAACATTATATTCTAGAGAACCCTGCAACACGTTCTTAAACCCTTTCAATAGTTCCAACTGGAAATAGGAGGACCAGCTGGTTGCAATACCCACTCGTCATACCAATCTGCCAGGGCAATTTATTCCTCCACCAACTATGCAAAATACTCCCTTCTCTGTTCTAGAAGCTCTGGGTATTTTAAGGAGGAGGAAAGTAAATAAATAAATGATAAGCCCGGTACAGTTGTGCACAAAGTGAAAATTAAAGATTGTACAAAAAAGAGTTTTGCTCTAATATAACCTGCCCCCCCCAAAAAACAAACAAACAAAAACAACATCATAATTAGAAATGATAAGGAAAAAGGTCTAAGCAAACTCGACTTACTCCGTTTAATAATCCGGGCAGTACTGTATGTTGACCAGGGGATTTAATAATGTAACTAGATTGTGCAAACCCATAACCAAGGATTATTTCCATGCATTGTTACATCGTAAGGCAATAAGAGGAGCCTTTGCCAACATACGAGGAGCAGTCTATCGTTTACCCTCACCAGTTTTACATTCGGCTTGTGAGAGTCATAAGGAAATAGTTATTGCACGTGGGACAAGACCGGGTTGTCTCCTCTCTCCGGCACTTTTTGCTCTTTCATGGGACCCACAGGCTGAGGCAATCTGAAGTAATCAGGATCGTACAGGGATTTGCACAGGAGACCATGTAAATGGCGGTTCTCAGATGATATTCGGTTTGCGCTCGCATCTCCTCTCGTAGCATCACCAAGGTTTTTTTGCACTATTACAATCCTATTCTGAAGCTTCAGGGCTTATTATTAATTCAGAAACATTTGAAATTACTGATTTACTAAAATGTAATTTCTAATTTGAGTTTGCATGAAGATAAATTACTGTATTTTGGGATCAATCTCACCTCTAGACCTTCAGCAAATTCCCCATCTCTATAGAAACCTAAAAGAATGGTCTAGATGCCACATTCGTGGTTAGGCCGCTCAACAATCTTACCTAAAATACTTTATTATTTCAGAGCTCTACCTATTAATGTTCTTCTCACCGACTTCAACTCTTCCAAAAGACTATTTAACCATTTGTGTATAAGAAGTTTCCTAGGATCTCGCATAAAGTATTACTTAGAGCATAAATACCAAGGAGGTCTACCTACTATCGAGCAGTCAGATTATCTCCATCAGATTTATTTCACTCAGGATTATACGTGCCACTAAAATAAGAATATGAAACCCTCCGGTACAAACCTGAAGGAATCAGAAGCTGTTATGGTCTCCTCTAAATATATTAGTGGCTACTCTCCATAACCCAGTCACTAAACATAGCTTCATAATTTGAAATCAAATGAGGTTTATTCCTAATTTCATTAAACATAATAAACTCTTGACACTGATCCTGGATAATCTGGCGTTCCCCCTTCATGAATAGTAACCGTATACCTGGCGCTATTATACCACTTAAACTACTTCTGAGACCTTATCCCTTGACCCACTTTGTGTATACACAGGAAGAATTATAACACATATTTGATATTCCAGACTCCGAGAGGGTCCGATATAATCAGATACAACACTTTGTTGGTTCGATCCTGGTGAAAAATGAAGATTATGAAGACTGAGACTGTGTTTATTCCATCCAATGGACTCCGGAACCGATCTCCAATCTATAACGTTCTTCGTAATCAAACCAGCCAGAACAAAATGGCCTTTCCATAGCAATAGGAAAATCAGATTGGTCATGTATTATTGAAGAACAATATAGTAGTAGATGTCCAAGGATCTAGTCATAAGATGCTTCAGAGAGAATATTTAACCAGGGATCATTTGCACAAAACTAGTTCTAGTTATAACCATAATTGTTTTAGTGGGTGCCAGTCACAAGATACTTCTATCCATGTGTGGTGGGATAACACAGTGGTAAAACCAATATGGTAAATTGTAAAAAAAATAAATATATATAAACACACCACTATAAACAAGGATCACTGTTGGGCATGAAGATAGAGGGTCTTCCCAAAGAGGTTAATGCTCTGGCTTAAACATGTTTTAATGGCATTAGCCTCAGAAAAAGTCCACGAGGATGGACGAAACGGCCCGTTGGCAACTTATTTCTACTATTATCTGAGCCAGAGACTACTGAAAGTGAAGTTGGGAAATATATATATAGGATTATTTCTTTATCGTACTGGATATCCTGGACAGCAAGTATATCGTTGTACCGCTAGCTGTTTCTTCAGCTCTGTTTTGGTACTTTTGTATATATTCTCTCGTATAGAGTGCATTACAGACCCTTTTTCTGTACCATTTTTTTCACTTTCATTTGTACTAAGTCTCTTCAGATCTCAGATTGTTTTGTTTTTAATATATATATATATATATATATATATATGAGTGTTTTTATTGCAATGTTGACCCTTTTTCCAATCCTGTGATTATCAGAATATCCTGTAATAACGGGAAAATCAGTATATTCTGATTTATGAGGATTGTTTATAGCAAGGAATTGAAGGATGAGGTGATACAAGCGTCTTTAAACCTCATACATATTCCTATACTGAAAGCACCACTATATAATTTTATATATTTGAAGCGGCGTAGTTTTCTGATCTAAAGTATCCAAATAAAGAATATTTTTTTGTTTTAATGGCAGCTTGAATGGGCATAGCCAATATTGGAAAAGTAACTTAATTCTGTAGAAAAAGCTTATTAATAAAATAAATGACGTTGCAACAAATGCGAAATGATTGTCTTTATTGGCAGATAATGATGGAAGACTTGGCTTGTCCGGCTGCAGTCCTCTTGGCGTAGACATCGACCATTTATTACGGTACATCCGCAAACTTGTTCATGTTCTCTCTTTTTTTTTTTTTTTCATTTTCTTCTGATTGTGTCAATTTATTTATGTTAACAAATGATTGTCAATTAAAGACTTGAATGATTATTTATATAATTTATATTTCCTAACCAATCTCCGGGTCTCTAACCAGCAGCGCTCTCGTTGGACCTTTGGGTCCTTTTTAGATTCGCCTTACGATTCTTATCGTACTCAACTTCTGTTTCTAATCTTTAACTATAAGCCATTTAATTATTGATAAAATATTAATAACCAAAATTGTACATGTCTGACATTAAGGTAATGAATGTAAAAGAGCTTTACGAGACTGAATTGCCCGTCAAAAAATGACGGCAATGAAATTGTAAGGTAGCTAAATTAGTAAATGAATATACTTTACCTATTTTGAAGCATTGTGTTGAAGAGCTGACAATCTGTTTTCATGTTGCTACAGCATTAGTGGTGTGGAGCTGCTGTGTAAGCGTCATGAATGTGTGCAGTGTAATACTGTGCGTGCGCGAGACCAAACCGTTAGCGTAGCTGTGTAATTCCGCATTAAAATGGCAGGAAATGTGTGGTCTGTAGCGGAATTTCCGTAGGTCTTTTGTGGTGTTTTGCGTCTTTAGAATGCTGTAGCCTCGTTTTAGTTTTGCTCGGCGGCCATTTTTTAGTGCCTAAACACTTTTATTTTGAGTTAAATTGAGGCATAACTTCAGTTTTTGAGGTCCTGGGCGCTCCTCTTGCTGTCGGTCAGCTTTTTATGTATGTGTTGTGTGTATTTATTGTGTTTTTCATTTTTTCATATCCTCGGGTTGCGGACTATTTTTGCGAGTCCGTAATGGGTGTTAACGTGTCTCGTATGTTGTTTGCGCTGCGCCGTAAAGTTTGCGAGGGTCGCAGTTGCTGGCAAGGAGCGCCTGCGGCAAGCATGAGCAACGACTTGAGCAGGCTCGCATGCTCACAACTATATATGTGATAACCAATAAAAATGGTCAAAATAACATGTACATTAACTGTAATCAGCAGGATGTGACATAATAAGCACAATAGCTCGGGTAACACGAATAATAAGTGTAATAATGCAAAGATATAGGAAGTTCCCACAAATGTCTGTATAATGTGTAGAGATGAGATCCGCAGACAATACACGGCGAGCCAGACACAATGCTTATATGACATTGTTATTATATGTATTGGTGACATTTGGGGCAGAATCGTGTGTTTTATAGAATTGTGAGGTGATGCTGCCCGCGGGTCACACAAACACCTGCACAAAATGGGGACATAGAGGCCCTGAGCCGGACCCCGGCCTCCCACACAGAGCCGCCCCCCAGCACGGCCTGCAGTCCCCCGCACCGAGCCGGCCCGTGCCTCTCACACCAAAAGCAGACAAAAGAAAAACAAAAATGGCAGCGAAATAAGTAAAGAGGCGCCATGTTGTGTGGAGGGAGCCGGGGCCTGTGAGGTGGGGGGCTGTGTGTGGTGGGGGGCTCTGTATGATGCCCCCCCGACTGATACCCCCTCACACTGACCTGCTGTCCCGCTCTGACTCCCGCTCTCTCCTCCCCGCCACTCCAAACCTTCCGGGTCGGCTCCTGATCACTTCTGTGTGTACAGAGAGCAGGCTCCCATCCCACGGCTCGGTGTGTGCCCCTCAGTGCAGCCCCCCCGAGAACCCCCCCGCACCACACACCTCCCCAAATCCTCCCACTAACCTCCCCTGCACTACGGCTCCCACACTGCGGCTTCACTGGGAGGCACCGAGGGTTTAAGGGGGGGGGGGGGTAAGAAGGACTGGAATAGGTTTATATGTGGAAGCGAGGGCCACAGTTGCTGGCATGGAGCACCTTCGGCTATGCGAGCCCGCAAGCGTGAGCAACAGCTCGAGCAGTCTAGCATGCTCACAACTATATATGTGATTATGTTTAACTAGCGACTTGCCCAACAAAAATGACGACAAAAAAATGTTAAGTCTGGCAATGTGGTTTGCCACAAAATGTGAGCACCTTCGGCACTCATCGCATTTCTCTCAATAAACGCCTTTGGCACTCATTGTGAGCCTCTTCCCTCTCATTGTGAGCCCCTCCCCAGTCTACTTTACAGGCCTTGAGATGAGCGCCTTCAGGGCTCATTGCGTGTCCCGAACCACTTTCATGCTTTGCAATGAGCACCTTCGGCGCTCATCGCGAGGTCCTGCGTGTTTGCATTGTTCGGCTAAGTGTTACTGGCTTAGTTAAAAAGTTACTGGTTTCGGCTAAGAGTAACTGGTTTCGAGCTTGTTTTCGTCCTGTTTGAGAACATTTTAGTTTTTTCGGCGGCCATTCTTTTCTATCTCCTAAAAACGGCAATTATGGGTCAAATTAGCTTCCAACCCCCCTCACAGGCTCCCCGGCGGCCCCCTGAGTTCTGTGTGAGGTTTTTAACTTATTTTGTAAATTATTGTTCCTATTTTGGGGGTCTTGCAAGTTACGAGTTTCGGCTAAGTGTTACTGGTTTGAATAAATTGTTACCGGCTTAGATAAAACGTGTTACTGGCTTAGGTAAAGTGTTACTGGCTTAGGTAAAAAGTGTTACTGGCTTAGGTAAAAAGTGTTACTGGTTTAGGTAAAAAGTGTTACTAGCTTAGGTAAAGTGTTACTGGCTTAGGTAAAAAGTGTTACTGGTTTAGGTAAAAAGTGTTACTGGATTAGGTAAAAAGTGTTACTGGATTAGGTAAAAAGTGTTACTGGTTTAGGTAAAGTGTTACTGGTTTAGATAAAGTGTTACTGGTTTAGGTAAAAAGTGTTACTGGTTTAGGTAAAGTGTTACTGGTTTAGATAAAGTGTTACTAGGTAAAAAGTGTTACTGGTTTAGGTAAAGGGTTACTGGCTAAACCTAAACCAGTAACACTTTTTTTACCTAAACCAGTAACACTTTACCTAAACCAGTAACACTTTACCTAAACCAGTAACACTTTACCTAAGTCAGTAACACTTTACCTAAACCAGTAACACTTTTTACCTAAACCAGTATTATTTTACCTAAACCAGTAACACTTTACCTAAGCCAGTAACACTTTACCTAAACCAGAAACACTTTTTACCTAAACCAGTAACCAATTTTACCTAAACCAGTAACACTTTACCTAAACCAGTAACACTTTTTTCCTAAACCAGTAACACTTTACCTAAACCAGTATTTTTTTTACCTAAACCAGTAACACTTAACCTAAACCAGTAACACTTTACCTAAACCAGTAACACTTTTTTTCCTAACCCAGTAACACTTTACCTAAACCAGTAACACTTTACCTAAACCAGTAACACTTAACCTAAACCAGTAACACTTTACCTAAACCAGTAACACTTTTTACCTAAGCCAGTAACACTTTACCTAAACCAGTAACATTTTAACTAAGCCAGTAACACTTTTTACCTAAGCCAGTAACACTTTTTACCTAAGCCAGTAACACTTTTTACCTAAGCCAGTAACACTTTTTACCTAAGCCAGTAACACTTTTTACCTAAACCAGTAACACTTAACCTAAACCAGTAACACTTTACCTAAACCAGTAACACTTTTTACCTAAGCCAGTAACACTTTACCTAAACCAGTAACATTTTAACTAAGCCAGTAACACTTTTTACCTAATCCAGTAACACTTTTTACCTAAGCCAGTAACACTTTACCTAAAGCAGTAACACTTTTTACCTAAACCAGTAACACTTTTTTCCTAAACCAGTAACACTTTTTTCCTAAGCCAGTAACACTTTTTACCTAAGCCAGTAACATTTTACCTAAGCCAGTAACACTTAACCTAAACCAGTAACACTTAACCTAAACCAGTATTTTTTTTACCTAAACCAGTAACACTTAACCTAAACCAGTAACACTTTACCTAAACCAGTAACACTTTTTTTCCTAAGCCAGTAACACTTTTTACCTAAACCAGTAACACTTTTTTCCTAACCCAGTAACACTTTACCTAAACCAGTAAAACCAGTAACACTTTTTTCCTAAACCAGTAACACTTTTTACCTAAACCAGTAACACTTTTTACCTAAACCAGTAACACTTTTTACCTAAACCAGTAACACTTTTTTCCTAAGCCAGTAACACTTTTTACCTAAGCCAGTAACACTTAACCTAAGCCAGTAACACTTTACCTAAGCCAGTAACACTTTTTACCTAAGCCAGTAACACTTTACCTAAACCAGTAACACTTTTTACCTAAACCAGTAACACTTTTTTCCTAAGCCAGTAACACTTTTTACCTAAGCCAGTAACACTTTTTACCTAAGCCAGTAACACTTAACCTAAGCCAGTAACACTTTACCTAATCCAGTAACACTTTACCTAATCCAGTAACACTTTACCTAATCCAGTAACACTTTCCCTAAGCCAGTAACACTTTACCTAAACCAGTAACACTTTTTACCTAAACCAGTAACACTTTACCTAAACCAGTAACACTTTTTTCCTAAACCAGTAACACTTTTTAGCTAAGCCAGTAACACTTTTTACCTAAGCCAGTAACACTTTTTACCTAAGCCAGTAACACTTTTTACCTAAGCCAGTAACACTTTTTACCTAAACCAGTAATACTTTTTACCTAAACCAGTAACACTTTACCTAACCCAGTAACATTTTACCTAAACCAGTAACACTTAACCTAAGCCAGTAACACTTTTTACCTAAACCAGTAACACTTAACCTAAACCAGTAACACTTTACCTAAAGCAGTAACACTTTTTTCCTAAGCCACTAACACTTTACCTAAACCAGTAACACTTTTTACCTAAACCAATAACACTTCACCCAAGCCAGTAACTTTTTTCCAAAGCCAGTAACACTTTACCTAAACCAGTAACACTTTTTACCTAAGCCAGTAACACTTTACCTAAACCAGTATCACTTTACCTAAACCAGTAACACTTTTTACCTAAGCCAGTAACACTTTACCTAAAGCAGTAACACTTTTTACCTAAACCAGTAACACTTTTTACCTAAGCCAGTAACACTTTTTTCCTAAACCAGTATCACTTTTTACCTAAACCAGTAACACTTTACCTAAGCCAGTAACACTTTACCTAAACCAGTAACACTTTTTACCTAAGCCAGTAACACTTTACCTAAACCAGTAACACTTTACCTAAACCAGTAACACTTAACCTAAGCCAGTAACACTTAACTTAAGCCAGTAACACTAAACCTAAGCCAGTAACACTTTTTACCTAAACCAGTAACACTTAACCTAAACCAGTAACACTTTACCTAAAGCAGTAACACTTTTTTCCTAAGCCACTAACACTTTACCTAAACCAGTAACACTTAAACTAAACCAGTAACACTTTACCTAAACCAGTAACACTTTTTACCTAAACCAGTAACACTTTTTACCTAAACAGTAACACTTTTTACCTAAGCCAGTAACACTTAACCTAAGCCAGTAACACTTAACCTAAGCCAGTAACACTTAACCTAAGCCAGTAACACTTAACCTAAGCCAGTAACACTTTACCTAAACCAGTAACACTTTACCTAAGCCAGTAACACTTAACCTAAGCCAGTAACACTTTTTACCTAAGCCAGTAACACTTTTTACCTAAGCCAGTAACACTTTTTACCTAAGCCAGTAACACTTTTTACCTAAGCCAGTAACACTTAACCTAAGCCAGTAACACTTTTTACCTAAGCCAGTAACACTTTTTTCCTAAACCAGTAACACTTTTTTCCTAAACCAGTAACACTTAACCTAAGCCAGTAACACTTAACCTAAGCCAGTAACACTAAACCTAAGCCAGTAACACTTTTTTTCCTAAGCCAGTAACACTTTTTTTCCTAAGCCAGTAACACTTTTTTCCTAAACCAGTAACACTTTTTTCCTAAACCAGTAACACTTTTTTCCTAAACCAGTAACACTTTACCTAAACCAGTAACACTTAACCTAAACCAGTAACACTTAACCTAAACCAGTAACACTTTACCTAAAGCAGTAACACTTTTTTCCTAAGCCACTAACACTTTACCTAAACCAGTAACACTTAACCTAAACCAGTAACACTTTACCTAAACCAGTAACACTTTTTTCCTAAACCAGTAACATTTTTTACCTAAGCCAGTAACAGTTTTTACCTAAGCCAGTAACACTTAACCTAAGCCAGTAACACTTAACCTAAGCCAGTAACACTAAACCTAAGCCAGTAACACTTTTTTCCTAAGCCAGTAACACTTTTTTCCTAAACCAGTAACACTTTACCTAAGCCAGTAACACTTTTTTCCTAAGCCAGTAACACTTTTTACCTAAACCAGTAACACTTTACCTAAGCCAGTAACACTTTTTTCCTAAACCAGTAACACTTTTTACCTAAACCAGTAACACTTTTTACCTAAACCAGTAACACTTTACCTAACCCAGTAACATTTTACCTAAACCAGTAACACTTTACCTAAGTCAGTAACACTTTCCCTAAGCCAGTAACACTTTCCCTAAGCCAGTAACACTTTCCATAAGCCAGTAACACTTTCCCTAAGCCAGTAACACTTTCCCTAAGCCAGTAACACTTTCCCTAAGCCAGTAACACTTTCCCTAAGCCAGTAACACTTTCCCTAAGCCAGTAACACTTTACCTAAACCAGTAACACTTTTTACCTAAACCAGTAACACTTTACCTAAACCAGTAACACTTTACCTAACCCAGTAACATTTTACCTAAACCAGTAACACTTTACCTAAACCAGTAACACTTTACCTAAGCCAGTAACACTTTACCTAAGCCAGTAACACTTTACCTAAGCCAGTAACACTTTCCCTAAGCCAGTAACACTTTCCCTAAACCAGTAACACTTTCCCTAAACCAGTAACACTTTACCTAAACCAGTAACACTTTTTACCTAAACCAATAACACTTTACCCAAGCCAGTAACTTTTTTCCTAAGCCAGTAACACTTTTTACCTAAACCAGTAACACTTTTTACCTAAGCCAGTAACATTTTACCTAAGCCAGTAACATTTTACCTAAGCCAGTAACATTTTACCTAAGCCAGTAACACTTTCCCTAAACCAGTAACACTTTCCCTAAACCAGTAACACTTTCCCTAAGCCAGTAACACTTTCCCTAAGCCAGTAACACTTTCCCTAAGCCAGTAACACTTTCCCTAAGCCAGTAACACTTTCCCTAAGCCAGTAACACTTTCCCTAAGCCAGTAACACTTCCCTAAGCCAGTAACACTTTCCCTAAGCCAGTAACAATTTTTTCCTAAACCAGTAACACTTAACCTAAGCCAGTAACATTTTACCTAAACCAGTAACACTTTTTACCTAAACCAATAACACTTTACCCAAGCCAGTAACTTTTTTCCTAAGCCAGTAACACTTTACCTAAACCAGTAACACTTTTTACCTAAACCAGTAACACTTTTTACCTAAACCAGTAACGCTTTTTACCTAAACCAGTAACGCTTTTTACCTAAACCAGTAAATCTTTTTACCTAAACCAGTAACGCTTTTTACCTAAACCAGTAACACTTTTTACCTAAACCAGTAACACTTTTTTCCTAAGCCAGTAACACTTTTTTCCTAAACCAGTAACACTTTTTACCTAAACCAGTAACACTTCCCCTAAGCCAGTAACACTTTCCCTAAGCCAGTAACACGTTCCCTAAGCCAGTAACACTTTCCCTAAGCCAGTAACATTTTCCCTAAGCCAGTAACACTTTCCCTAAGCCAGTAACACTTTCCCTAAGCCAGTAACACGTTCCCTAAGCCAGTAACACTTTCCCTAAGCCAGTAACACTTTCCCTAAGCCAGTAACACTTTCCCTAAGCCAGTAACACTTTCCCTAAGCCAGTAACACTTTCCCTAAACCAGTAACACTTTTTACCTAAACCAGTAACACTTTACCTAAAGCAATAACACTTTTTTCCTAAGCCACTAACACTTTACCTAAACCAGTAACACTTTTTACCTATACCAGTAACGCTTTTTACCTAAACCAGTAACACTTTTTACCTAAACCAGTAACAATTTTTTCCTAAACCAGTAACACTTTTTACCTAAACCAGTAACACTTAACCTAAGCCAGTAACATTTTCCCTAAGCCAGTAACACTTTCCCTAAGCCAGTAACACGTTCCCTAAGCCAGTAACACTTTCCCTAAGCCAGTAACACTTTCCCTAAGCCAGTAACACTTTCCCTAAACCAGTAACACTTTTTACCTTAACCAGTAACACTTTACCTAAAGCAGTAACACTTTTTTCCTAAGCCACTAACACTTTACCTAAACCAGTAACACTTTTTACCTATACCAGTAACGCTTTTTACCTAAACCAGTAACACTTTTTACCTAAACCAGTAACAATTTTTTCCTAAACCAGTAACACTTTTTACCTAAACCAGTAACACTTAACCTAAGCCAGTAACACTTTCCCTAAGCCAGTAACACTTTCCCTAAGCCAGTAACACGTTCACTAAGCCAGTAACACTTTCCCTAAGCCAATAACACGTTCACTAAGCCAGTAACACTTTCACTAAGCCAGTAACACTTTCCCTAAGCCAGTAACACTTTCCCTAAGCCAATAACACGTTCCCTAAACCAGTAACACTTTTTTTTTTTTTTTTTATTGTTTATTTTACAAATATACATATTATACAAAGGTACATATGGCATACATTAAGATTCAAAATGTTAGCTTAAAAACTTACACATAAATCATTGCCCTAACTACTTATTAGGCGTAATAGGATGAGTCTTAGAGTGTTATAGCTGAATTAGACAATCTCCCAACTCTTTATTTAATTTCCTTCTCACCTTCTTCTTCCCTTATCCGCTACTTTGTGCCGAGGAGCCCGACAGATAATTCACTTCTGTCCACATCTGCTCTGCCAAAACATTATTAGATCAATATATCTACCTAGACATTAATTGGCTTTGTGTAGTGGTAGATGTATGAGAAGGACCTTAGTCTTTATTTTAGGCTTTATTATATTTATTGTTAGAGTGAGATATTAAGTCGGTCTCTATTTTAGATTATAGAACCAAGACTATAATTTAATAATTATCTGATAAATATTGAGTAGGGAATATGAACCCTAATAAGATCTCATACGACTGATGTTTCGCCTCCACCTAATACACAATACTTCCATCCCTCATACGTTCTAGCCAGGAAGGAGTGAGAGGGCAGAAGAGGGGCCAAGGAGGGGATGTCCTGCCGGGGAGATAGAGTGTAGTATTGAGATGCCTCTGCAAGGGTTAATTAGTAATGGAACCCCACATGGCCCATTTTACCGGGTCCTGTATTAGCTGAAATGCAGCAGTAAAATCTCTCTAATTCCCGATTGGACCCCAATTTGACCAACATTTCTGATAGTTTGAGAAGAGCTTCTTTCCTCCAATTTCTTGCAATTGACGTTTTAATTACCTGAAAATTTTGAGTCATTAACGCTTTATTTTTTATTTCCATTTTAGGAGGAAAAAAATGAAACAAGGCCATCTGAGGTTTTGCTGTAATGTCTATCTTAAGTGTATTAGATATATATTCAAAGCATTCCTCCCAGAGTAGAAGGGATGTAGGACAACCCCACCATACATGGAACATATCAGCTGCTTTCCCACAATTCCTCCAACATAATTTGGCTTCTGGGTTGAATGATAAGAAGTCCAGCTTAGAGGGGACCCAATACCATCTGTTAAGTAATTTAAATTGAATTTCTCTCTGGTTTACATTTTTCACAAACCTATTTGCAGTTTTTAGAGCTTGATGCCATGTCTCTTTAGATATCCTTAACTGCATGTCCTTAGCCCAGAGATCCATGGGTTTAGTTGTGTCCCTCCGTGTTTGCTTATAGATAATCTCACTACACTCTGATATTAGATGTCTAGTATTTTGGGACACTATCAGTGTTTCAAAATTATTTAAACTATGTTGGTTGGTGTCTTTAAATCTGTCTTTCAAGACTTGTGCCAGTTTATATGACGTAAACCAAAGTTTAGTTGAAATAATATATTTCTTCTTTAACATATTATAGTCTAATATTTTACCTTTATCTATAATATGACCCAATAAGAATATTCCCTTATCTTTCCATTCTGGTTCTAGATGAATATGATTTAATCGGCCAACGTTAGCAGTGGAGTGAGCTCACTAAATTTCTCTAGAAATTTAAAATTTTTATTCATTTTTATCCACTCTTTTACCATTGCAGTCAAGAGAGTTGCTCTCGGGTCAATAAAGGATATTGCTAGTTTTGGGAAAAACAAGTGATATACTTAATATCATTGATCTTAATGCTCTATTAACACCTGATTCTCAGGATGATTAGAAAGAGGTTGACTCCACTTTATATATTGAGCTAGCTAGCTTGATTGCTTCCTGATAGTGAGAAACCATTGGGTATGCAATGCCGCCTTTCATAAATTTACTACTCATTATTTCTTTTTTAACTCTTATCTGTCCCTTGTTGTTAATATATCTATCAATCAACCTCTGAAATTTAGCTAACCAGTGACTTGTAATTGGGAAAGGGAGGGATCTTAGTACATAGTTGAGCTTAGGAAGAAGGGACATCTTTACTGATGCAATTCTACCGGAGAAAGAGATTTGGTTGACCGGCCATTTCTCAATGAGCTCAATGTTTTGTATAAGTTATTCAAGTTGGAATCCTGGATGCATTGTAGATCCGAACTAAACTGAATTCCCAGATGTGTAAATCCATTTGTATAAGCCAACTGGTACATGTTAAATAGGCGCTCTCTATCGTTCTCTGGAATGTTTTTCTATATTTAATTTATAATTAGACACCTTACTATAATTAGCGATAATTTCCATTAGCGCCATCATAGATGATTGTGGCTGCTCCATACAGACGACTACATCATCCGCAAAGAGAGAGATCTTATATTCCTTTTTGCCTAGTCTAATTCCTTTGAACCCCGATGAAGCCCTAATAGCAATAGCAAGAGGTTCTAAGATGAGGGCAAATAAAATGGGGGATAGGGGACAACCCTGACGAGTTCCATTTGTTACCATAAAATAATCTGACTGTACTCCTGTTCCCAATACCGATGCCTAATGGAGCCTTATATAGGACAGCTATAGCTTTAGATGCAAAAGCGTCGAACCCATATCTGTGGAGGGTCTGCATCATAAAATCCCACCCTACCCTGTCGAATGCTTTTTCCGCATCCATTGACAGGAATAGGGTGGGAATACCTTTATTTCCCACAAAGGTTATTAAATGAATCAGTTTATGGGAATTATCAGAGCCCTGCCTCCCTGGGTCAAAGCCTGTTTGATCAGCCGATATTAATGTTTTAGAGATTTCTGTAAGTCTTAAAGCTAAAACCTTGGCATATATTTTAGTGTCTATATTCATGACCGAAAAGTCCAGAGTGCTTGGAGCACCTCAGACCCGCCCACGCCGCAGCCGGAAAATAAACAGTTAATTTGAACTCGGGTTTGGGCAGATGTGCAAGCTTGAGAGTGGGTTCCTTTTAATCCTCATGTCCCCCAATATGATCCCTAGCATTTACAGAGCTGTACAGTGCAGGCTTGAATTTATTTTTGCGTTTTTATATTTCTGAGATTACGGCCGGTTCCAAGATATGCGGCCGGCCGTAAGAGGAGATCCTTGCGGGGCCGTATAATAGAATCGCGAGTTAACTGAACCCCCGCAAGGAATCGCAGCCTTACGGCCGGTAATAGAATGAGGGCCTAAGCCAGTAACACTTTTTACCCAAACCAGTAAAACTTTTTACCTAAACCAGTAACACTTTTTACCTAAACCAGTAACAGTCAGTAACACTTTACCTAAACCAGTAACCATTTTTTAACTAAACCAGTAACACTTTTTACCAAAATCAGTAACATTTTACCTAAACCCGTAACACTTTTTACCTAAGCCAGTAACCAATTTTTACCTAAACCAGTAACACTTTTTACCTAAGCCAGTAACACTTTTTACCTAAACCAGTAACACTTTACCTAAACCAGAAACACTTTTTACCTAAGCCAGTAACCAATTTTACCTAAACCAGTAACACTTTACCTAAACCAGTAACAATTTTTACCTTAGCCAGTAACACTTTATCCAAGCCAGTAACACTTTATCCAAGCCAGTAACAATTTACCTAAACCAGTAACCAATTTTACCTAAACCAGGAACAATTTTCCTAAACCAGTAACACTTTTTACCTAAGCCAGTAACTTTTTATCCAAGCCAGTAACACTTTACCCAAGCCAGTAAAAGAAAGTAACAGTTTATCCAAGCCAGTAACACTTTACCCAAGCCAGTAAAAGAAAGTAACACTTTACCCAAGCCAGTAACTGTTTACCCAAGCCAGTAACACTTTACCCAAACCAGTAACACGTTTTACCTAAACCAGTAAAACTTTACCTAAACCAGTAACCCTTTACCTAAACCAGTAACACATTTTTCATAAGCCAGTAACACTTTTCCCCTAAACCAGTAAAACTTTTTACCAAAATCAGTAATACTTTTTACCTAAGCCAGTAAAACTTTACCTAAACCAGTAACCAATTTTTCCTAAACCAGTAACACGTTTTCCCTAAGCCAGTAAAAGAAAGTAAACCTTTACCTAAACCAGTAACCAATTTTACTTAAACCTTTTAACCAATTTTACCTAAACCAGTAACACTTTACCTAAACCAGTAACACTTTACCTAAACCAGTAATCCTTTACCTAAGCCAGTAACACTAAACCTAAACCAGTAACCCTTCTTACCTAAGCCAGTAACACTTTTTACCTAAACCAGTAACCCTTCTTACCTAAGCCAGTAACACTTTTTACCTAAACCAGTAACAATTTTTACCTAAGCCAGTAACACTTTACCTAAACCAGTAAAACGTTACCTAAATCAGTAACCAATTTTACCTAAACCAGTAACCAATTTTACCTAAGCCAGTAACTAATTTTAACTAAGCCAGTAACATTTTATCCAAGCCAGTAACAGTTTTTACCTAAACCAGTGACACATTTTACCTAAGCCAGTAACACTTTACCTAAGCCAGTGCCTCGCGATGAGCGCAAGCTGCGCTCATTGCAAGCCCTGCAATGAGTGCCTTAGGTGCTCATTGCAGCCTAATTCCTACTGGCCTTTATTGCAGCCTGTCCTGTGGGCCTCGCGATATTGCATGCTCCATATTAGATGTGCTTCCATCTTACTAGGGCACGACCCTCTCCTATTCCCAGTGTCTCCAAATCCCATTATCCTCTTCTAATTATAATATACCCTCCCTATTTCTCTACCACTACTCCGTGTCAGTGATTCTGGATCTCCCATTCTCTTTTCTGGCCATAGTATATTTATGAAATTATCCCAGATAAGTTAGTCACATTTGTTCTAGCTAGACTTGGCAGCGCCTTACTACACATTCGGAGACCCTGGCGCATCCTTCTAGTTCTATAATTGGATTGTGCACCAATCAATGCTCGAGCCTGCCTCCACAGATTGGTTGGGTGCTGACCCGAAAGGCAATCCGATAAGGAGGAATTACAAATCCCTATACTTGTGAGACCAGTAAGTTACACCATTGTTCCATTGCGTGTGTTGTGTTTTGCTCTGTTTGGGACACATAGTGATGGTGTGTTTTATTGAGGGAAAGTAAGAATCGCCGCTTTGTATCCTGTTCTTCGTCAGTCGCACGCGTGAGGGGATTTATGAACCGGTTCAGATCTACGGGCAGGATTGGTGCTGCTGATCTTGACATAAAACAAAATATATTTGAACTCAAACTAGAAATAAGGAGATGCATCAAGAGCAAATGCTAAAAAAAGTGTATATTAAATGGGTCCAGACCATAAGGATCACATTCAGAACAAAATACAGTAAGTGTTGTAGCCATCTCCGGATTCCATGAGCCCCATACAGGCCACATCAGGATGGTTTCAACCTGAGCCGAGGTGGAGCCACAAGCAGATGATAATAAGCTGGCCTGTTGTATATCTCAAGACTGAAGATTTATCTGACCATAAGGGAAGGAGACGCCCAGGAGTTGTGTTACCAGCAGGAGCCGCATCAATGTTTATTTTTTCTACTTTATAACTATCTGTATGACTTTTTCCTGCTTATTTATGGCGAGCCAGACATGGGGTTTCACACATTGGTTTCATTGTGCGGTGAGAGCTTGAGAGCAGCCTGTGTGAGGAGCAGAAGAGCTTGTGTGTGTGGAGTGGAGTGTCCACAAGCTCGTACCGGGCTGTGTGTAGGGAGGGTATATGTAAGGGTAGGAGACATTCACAGGCTGGTATATGTGAGGGTAGGAGTCATTCACAGGCTGGTATATGTGAGGGTAGGAGACATTCACAGGCTGGTATAAGTGAGGGTAGGAGACATTCACAGGCTGGTATATGTGAGGGTAGGAGACATTCACAGGCTGGTATATGTGAGGGTAGGAGACATTCACAGGCTGGTATATGTGAGGGTAGGAGACATTCACAGGCTGGTATATGTGAGGGTAGGAGACATTCACAGGCTGGTATATGTGAGGGTAGGACACATTCACAGGCTGGTATATGTGAGGGTAGGAGTCATTCACAGGCTGGTATATGTGAGGGTAGGACACATTCACAGGCTGGCACGAGACAGGACGCCGTAGACAAGACTTTCTTTTTCAAGCTAAAAACAAAACACAGCAAACCACAAGTCATTAAGATGGGTATATGCTACCATATTATTTAATAACCCCACCCCACCTGATAACTCTCACATCATGAGTGATACCAAATCATAAGATACCCCCACAATGTGGGAGACCAGATCATGGCATACTTCTAAACAGTGTGATGCCAGATCTTCATAGACCATGTGTACCAAACTATCTTATACCACCCAAGTGATAACACGCCATTGGAAGTACACATTATACCTCTTCCCCCCACAGACACACGACTATGTGATCCAGATCATTACAGAATATGTTGGTGCATTACAAATAATAATAATAATAATAATAATAATTAAATACCCACATCATGTGATACCAGAGCATCGGTCCATGCAGGCGTAGTACTAGATATGTGGTATTAGATACCACTTGATATCACCAATCCAGTGCCAGATCACCAGTTCCTCATTGTGATCACATTATCTGGTGCCCCAACAGATGATCAGATGACAACATACACTAGGTGACAATTAATGTTATCACCTGATACCTCTAAATACCAGATACCCAATGTCACCCCATCAGACATCCCAAGTACCCAGATACTCCAAGTCATACTTCTCATTCTTTACCTGAGAGTGTAAATGTTTCCTCCGACTCTGGATCTTGATCTGAAAATAAATTATTAGACATGAAAATTACAGAATAAAATCCATGAGTAACGCGGTCTGACCCACGGGGAGCTGGACATGGGCTTGTTACATGGAAGGTCTGATGTTTACATCGATTACGTATGGTCATGATATTCATAGGATAAAACCCCACATACCCCATCGGACATTACATGGGAAAAGTGTACAGGCTCATCTCGGGATGACTGGATTTGAATCCACTTTTTGGGATATCTGGACATTTCATTGCTCATTTTGGATATCTTACTTTCTTTGGATTCCACAGATTCAGTTGGAAGATCAAGAACTGGACCTGAAAGAGAACATATATCCTGATTCGTATGATGAGAACCAAGAGAGGACAAAACCCAGAACTCAGTGATGGAAAGAACCAAGAGAGGACAAAACCCAGAGCTCAGAGATGGAAAGAACCAAGAGAGGACACAACCCAGAACCCAGAGATGGAAAGAACCAAGAGAGGACACAACCCAGAACCCAGAGATGGAAAGAACCAAGAGAGGACAATACCCAGAACTCAGAGATGGAAAGAACCAAGAGAGGACAAAACCCAGAGCTCAGAGATGGAAAGAACCAAGAGAGGACAAAACCCAGAACTCAGAGATGGAAAGAACCAAGAGAGGACAATACCCAGAACTCAGAGATGGAAAGAACCAAGAGAGGACAAAACCCAGAGCTCAGAGATGGAAAGAACCAAGAGAGGACAAAACCCAGAACTCAGAGATGGAAAGAACCAAGAGAGGACAAAACCCAGAACTCAGAGATGGAAAGAACCGAGAGAGGACAAAACCCAGAACTCAGAGATGGAAAGAACCAAGAGAGGACAAAACCCAGAGCTCAGAGATGGAAAGAACCAAGAGAGGACAAAACCCAGAACTCAGAGATGGAAAGAACCAAGAGAGGACAAAACCCAGAGCTCAGAGATGGAAAGAACCAAGAGAGGACAAAACCCAGATCCCAGAGATGGAAAGAACCAAGAGAGGACAATACCCAGAGCTCAGAGATAGAAAGAACCAAGAGAGGACAAAACCCAGAACTCAGAGATGGAAAGAACCAAGAGAGGACAAAACCCAGAACTCAGAGATGGAAAGAACCAAGAGAGGACAAAACCCAGAGCTCAGAGATGGAAAGAACCAAGAGAGGACAAAACCCAGAGCTCAGAGATGGAAAGAACCAAGAGAGGTACATACGTGACAAACAAGGGTCTTTTTTCTTGACCTGCAGTGGCCCTTTAAAATAATTTCTCCGCCAATTTAGTCGCCCTAAGCAAACGTATTTCCATTCAGATGTGTGATACGATCGTTACTACGATGCTACTAATACCCCTTCCAGGAGCAAAACTAACCAGAGTAATACTGAGGTCATTCTGGACATGACAAGAACCAGATACATCTGAAGCTACAGTGTCCACTACACCGGCCCAGAACAATAATCGCAAGTAACAGGCGTGGGGGATCAGAAGGTTCTAGAGCGTAATCATGGACCACAATGCAAGAGTTCTGGTAAATGTCTCTCTCTCCGCTCTCTCGTCCTACTCTGGTTCCTGCCTCTCTCTCTCTTCACTCTCTCGTCCTACTCTTGATCCTGCCTCTCTCTCTCCGCTCTCTCGTCCTAGTCTGGTTCCTTCCTCTCTCTCTCCGCTCTCTCGTCCTACTCTGGTTCCTGCCTCTCTCTCTCTCCGCTCTCTCGTCCTACTCTGGTTCCTGCCTCTCTCTCTCTCCGCTCTCTCGTCCTACTCTGGTTCCTGCCTCTCTCTCCACTCTCTCGTCCTACTCTGGTTCCTGCCTCTCTCTCCACTCTCTCGTCCTACTCTGGTTCCTGCCTCTCTCTCTGCTCTCTCGTCCTACTGTTGTTCCTGCCTCTCTCTCTCTCCCCTCTCTCGTCCTACTCTGGTTCCTGCCTCTCTCTCTGTCCGCTCTCTCGTCCTAGTCTGGTTCCTGCCTCTCTCTCCACTCTCTCGTCCTACTCTGGTTCCTGCCTCTCTCTCCACTCTCTCGTCCTACTCTGGTTCCTGCCTCTCTCTCCACTCTCTCGTCCTACTCTGGTTCCTGCCTCTCTCTCTCCGCTCTCTCGTCCTACTCTGGTTCCTGCCTCTCTTTCTCTCCGCTCTCTCGTCCTAGTCTGGTTCCTGCCTCTCTCTCCACTCTCTCGTCCTACTCTGGTTCCTGCCTCTCTCTCCACTCTCTCGTCCTAGTCTGGTTCCTGCCTCTATATGGTCTCAGCCTACTTTTGTTCTTCTCTCTCTCCACTCTCTCGTCCTACCCTGGTTCCTGCCTCTCTCTCTCCGCTCTCTCGTCCTACTCTGGTTCCTGCCTCTCTCTCTCCGCTCTCTCGTCCTACTCTGGTTCCTGCCTCTCTCTCTCCGCTCTCTCGTCCTACTCTGGTTCCTGCCTCTCTCTCTCCGCTCTCTCGTCCTAGTCTGGTTCCTGCCTCTCTATGGTCTCATCCTACTCTTGTTCTTTATGTCTTTCTCTCTCTCCACACTCTTGTTCTTCTCTCTCTCTCCGCTCTCTCGCCCTACTCTGGTTCATGTCTCTCTATGGTCTCACCCTACTCTTGTTCTTCTCTCTCGCTCCGCTCTCTCGCCCTACTCTTGTTCTTCTCTCTCTCTCCGCTCTCTCGCCCTACTCTGGTTCATGTCTCTCTATGTTCTCACCCGACTCTTGCTCTTCTCTCTCTTTCCGATCTCTCACCCGACTCTTGTTCTTCTCTCTCTCTCCGCTCTCTCACCCTACTCTTGTTCTTCTCTCTCTCCCGGCTCTCTCGCCCTACTCTGGTTCATGTCTCTCTATGGTCTCACCCGACTCTTGCTCTTCTCTCTCTTTCCGCTCTCTCACCCTACTCTTGTTCTTCTCTCTCTCTCCGCTCTCTCACCCTACTCTTGTTCTTCTCTCTCTCACCCTACTCTTGTTCTTCTCTCTCTCGCCGCTCTCTCTCGCCGCTCTCTCTCGTTACTCTTGTCCCTGTCTCCGCTCTCTCACCCTACTCTTGTCCCTAACTCTCTCTCTCTCCACTCTCTTGCCCTACTCTTGCCCTACTCTTCTCTATCTCTCCGCTCTCTCACCCTACTCTTGTTCCGGTCTCTCTCGCCCTCTTTCTCGCCCTCTCGTGTTACTCTTGTCCCTGTCTCCGCTCTCTCACCCTACTCTTGTCCCTGTCTCTCTCTCTCTCCACTCTCTTGCCCTGCTCTTGTTCTCCTCTCTCTCTCCACTCTCTCACCCTACTCTTGTTCCCGTTTCTATGTTTCCACTCTCTCACCTTACTCTTGGTTATGTCTCTCTCTGCTCTGTCCTCTACTCTTGTTCCTGTCTCTCGCCCTGCTCTTCGTTCTTCTCTCTCCGCTCTCTCGCCCTGCTCTTGTTCTTCGTTCTTCTCTCTCTGCTCTCTCGCCCTGCTCTTGTTCTTCTCTCTCCGCTCTCTCGCCCTGCTCTTGTTCTTCGTTCTTCTCTCTCTGCTCTCTCGCCCTGCTCTTGTTCTTCTCTCTCCGCTATCTCGCCCTGCTCTTGTTCTTCGTTCTTCTCTCTCCGCTCTCTCGCCCTGCTCTTGTTCTTCGTTCTTCTCTCTGTGCTCTCTCGCCCTGCTCTTGTTCTTCGTTCTTCTCTCTCCGCTATCTCGCCCTGCTATTGTTCTTCGTTCTTCTCTCTCCGCTATCTCGCCCTGCTCTTGTTCTTCGTTCTTCTCTCTCCGCTATCTCGCCCTGCTCTTGTTCTTCGTTCTTCTCTCTCCCCTATCTCGCCCTGCTCTTGTTCACTCTATCTCTATCTCCTTTCTCATCCCCCGCTCTTGTTCTTTTCTCTCTTCGCTCTCTCGCCCTGCTCTTGATCCTGTTTCTCTCTCTCCGCTCTCTCGCCCTGCTCTTGCTCCTGCCTCTCTCTCTCCGCTCTCTCGTCCTACTCTGGTTCCTGCCTCTCTCTCCGCTCTCTCGCCCTGCTCTTGCTCCTGCCTCTCTCTCTCCGCTCTCTCGTCTTACTCTGGTTCCTGCCTCTCTCGCTCCGCTCTCTCGTCCTAGTCTGGTTCCTGCCTCTCTCGCTCCGCTCTCTCGTCCTAGTCTGGTTCCTGCCTCTCTCTCCACTCTCTCGTCCTACTCTGGTTCCTGCCTCTCTCTCGCTCCGCTCTCTCGTCCTAGTCTGGTTCCTGCCTCTCTCTCCACTCTCTCGTCCTACTCTGGTTCCTGCCTCTCTCTCCACTCTCTCGTCCTACTCTGGTTCCTGCCTCTCTCTCTCCGCTCTCTCGTCCTACTCTGGTTCCTGCCTCTCTCTCTCCGCTCTCTCGTCCTACTCTGGTTCCTGCCTCTCTCTCTCTCCGCTCTCTCGTCCTACTCTGGTTCCTGCCTCTCTCTCTCTCCGCTCTCTCGTCCTACTCTGGTTCCTGCCTCTCTCTCTCTCCGCTCTCTCGTCCTACTCTGGTTCCTGCCTCTCTCTCTCCGCTCTCTCGTCCTACTCTGGTTCCTGCCTGTCTCCGCTCTCTCGTCCTACTCTGGTTCCTGCCTCTCTCTCTCTCCGCTCTCTCGTCCGACTCTGGTTCCTGCCTCTCTCTCTGTCCGCTCTCTCGTCCTACTCTGGTTCCTGCCTCTCTCTCTCCGCTCTCTCGTCTTAGTCTGGTTCCTGCCTCTCTCTCTCCGCTCTCTCGCCCTACTCTGGTTCCTGCCTCTCTCTTCACTCTCTCGTCCTACTCTGGTTCCTGCCTCTCTCTCTCCGCTCTCTCGACCTAGTCTGGTTCCTGCCTCTGTCTCTGCTCTCTGACCCGAAAGGCAATCCGATAAAGAGGAATTACAAATCCCTATACTTGTGAGACCAGTAAGTTACACCATTGTTCCATTGCGTGTGTTGTGTTTTGCTCTGTTTGGGACACATAGTGATGGTGTGTTTTATTGAGGGCAAGTAAGAATCGCCGCTTTGTATCCTGTTCTTCGTCAGTCGCACGCGTGAGGGGATTTATGAACCGGTTCAGATCTACGGCAGGATTGGTGCTGCTGATCTTGACATAAAACTAAATATATTTGAACTCAAACTAGAAATAAGGAGATGCATCAAGGGCAAATGCTAAAAAGTGTTTATTAAATGGGTCCAGACCATAAGGATCACATTCAGAACAAAATACAGTAAGTGTTGTAGCCATCTCAGGATTCCATGAGCCCCATACAGGCCACGTCAGGATGGTTTCAACCTGAGCCGAGGTGGAGCCACAAGCAGATGATAAAAAGCTGGCCTTTTGGATATCTCAAGACTGAAGATTTATCTGACCGTAAGGGCAGGAGACGCCCAGGAGTTGTGTTACCAGCAGGAGCCGCATCAATGTTTATTTTTTCTACTTTATAACTATCTGTATGACTTTTTCCTGCTTATTTATGGCGAGCCAGACATGGGGTTTCACACATTGTTTTCATTGTGCGGTGAGAGCTTGAGAGCAGCCTGTGTGAGGAGCAGAAGAGCTTGTGTGTGTGGAGTGGAGTGTCCACAAGCTCGTACCGGGCTGTGTGTAGGGAGGGTATATGTGAGGGTAGGAGACATTCACAGGCTGGTATATGTGAGGGTAGGAGTCATTCACAGGCTGGTATATGTGAGGGTAGGACACATTCACAGGCTGGTATATGTGAGGGTAGGACACATTCACAGGCTGGTATATGTGAGGGTAGGACACATTCACAGGCTGGTATATGTGAGGGTAGGACACATTCACAGGCTGGTATGCGAGGGTAGGAGACATTCACAGGCTGGCACGAGACAGGACGCCATAGACAAGACTTTCTTTTTCAAGCTAAAAACAAAACAAAGCAAACCACAAGTCATTAAGATGGGTATATGCTACCATATTATTTAATAACCCCACCCCACCTGATAACTCTCACATCATGAGTGATACCAAATCATAAGATACCCCCACAATGTGGGAGACCAGATCATGGCATACTTCTAAACAGTGTGATGCCAGATCTTCATAGACCATGTGTACCAAACTATCCTATACCACCCAAGTGATAACACGCCATTGGAAGTACACATTATACCTCTTCCCCCCACAGACACACGACTATGTGATCCAGATCATTACAGAATATGTTGGTGCATTACAAATAATAATAATAATAATAATTAAATACCCACATCATGTGATACCAGAGCATCGGTCCATGCAGGCGTAGTACTAGATATGTGGTATTAGATACCACTTGATATCACCAATCCAGTGCCAGATCACCAGTTCCTCATTGTGATCACATTATCTGGTGCCCCAACAGATGATCAGATGACAACATACACTAGGTGACAATTAATGTTATCACCTGATACCTCTAAATACCAGATACCCAATGTCACCCCATCAGACATCCCAAGTAACCAGATACTCCAAGTCATACTTCTCATTCTTTACCTGAGAGTGTAAATGTTTCCTCCGACTCTGGATCTTGATCTGAAAATAAATTATTAGACATGAAAATTACAGAATAAAATCCATGAGTAACGCGGTCTGACCCACGGGGAGCTGGACATGGGCTTGTTACATGGAAGGTCTGATGTTTACATCGATTACGTATGGTCATGATATTCATAGGATAAAACCCCCCATACCCCATCAGACATTACATGGGAAAAGTGTACAGGCTCATCTCGGGATGTCTGGATTTGAATCCACTTTTTGGGATATCTGGACATTTCATTGCTCATTTTGGATATCTTACTTTCTTTGGATTCCACAGATTCAGTTGGAAGATCAAGAACTGGCCCTGAAAGAGAACATATATCCCGATTCGTATGATGAGAACCAAGAGAGGACAAAACCCAGAACTCAGTGATGGAAAGAACCAAGAGAGGACAAAACCCAGAGCTCAGAGATGGAAAGAACCAAGAGAGGACACAACCCAGAACCCAGAGATGGAAAGAACCAAGAGAGGACACAACCCAGAACCCAGAGATGGAAAGAACCAAGAGAGGACAATACCCAGAACTCAGAGATGGAAAGAACCAAGAGAGGACAAAACCCAGAGCTCAGAGATGGAAAGAACCAAGAGAGGACAAAACCCAGAACTCAGAGATGGAAAGAACCAAGAGAGGACAATACCCAGAACTCAGAGATGGAAAGAACCGAGAGAGGACAAAACCCAGAGCTCAGAGATGGAAAGAACCAAGAGAGGACAAAACCCAGAACTCAGAGATGGAAAGAACCAAGAGAGGACAAAACCCAGAACTCAGAGATGGAAAGAACCGAGAGAGGACAAAACCCAGAACTCAGAGATGGAAAGAACCAAGAGAGGACAAAACCCAGAACTCAGAGATGGAAAGAACCAAGAGAGGACAAAACCCAGAACTCAGAGATGGAAAGAACCAAGAGAGGACAAAACCCAGAGCTCAGAGATGGAAAGAACCAAGAGAGGACAAAACCCAGATCCCAGAGATGGAAAGAACCAAGAGAGGACAAAACCCAGAGCTCAGAGATAGAAAGAACCAAGAGAGGACAAAACCCAGAACTCAGAGATGGAAAGAACCAAGAGAGGACAAAACCCAGAACTCAGAGATAGAAAGAACCAAGAGAGGACAAAACCCAGAACTCAGAGATGGAAAGAACCAAGAGAGGACAAAACCCAGAACTCAGAGATGGAAAGAACCAAGAGAGGACAAAACCCAGAGCTCAGAGATAGAAAGAACCAAGAGAGGACAAAACCCAGAACTCAGAGATGGAAAGAACCAAGAGAGGACAAAACCCAGAACTCAGAGATGGAAAGAACCAAGAGAGGACAATACCCAGAGCTCAGAGATAGAAAGAACCAAGAGAGGACAAAACCCAGAACTCAGAGATGGAAAGAACCAAGAGAGGACAAAACCCAGAACTCAGAGATGGAAAGAACCAAGAGAGGACAAAACCCAGAGCTCAGAGATGGAAAGAACCAAGAGAGGTACATACGTGACAAACAAGGGTCTTTTTTCTTGACCTGCAGTGGCCCTTTAAAATAATTTCTCCGCCAATTTAGTCGCCCTAAGCAAACGTATTTCCATTCAGATGTGTGATACGATCGTTACTACGATGCTACTAATACCCCTTCCAGGAGCAAAACTAACCAGAGTAATACTGAGGTCATTCTGGACATGACAAGAACCAGATACATCTGAAGCTACAGAGTCCACTACACCGGCCCAGAACAATAATCGCAAGTAACAGGCGTGGGGGATCAGAAGGTTTTAGAGCGTAATCATGGACCACAATGCAAGAGTTCTGGTAAATGTCTCTCTCTCCGCTCTCTCGTCCTACTCTGGTTCCTGCCTCTCTCTCTCTTCACTCTCTCGTCCTACTCTTGATCCTGCCTCTCTCTCTCCGCTCTCTCGTCCTAGTCTGGTTCCTTCCTCTCTCTCTCCGCTCTCTCGTCCTACTCTGGTTCCTGCCTCTCTCTCTCTCCGCTCTCTCGTCCTACTCTGGTTCCTGCCTCTCTCTCTCTCCGCTCTCTCGTCCTACTCTGGTTCCTGCCTCTCTCTCCACTCTCTCGTCCTACTCTGGTTCCTGCCTCTCTCTCCACTCTCTCGTCCTACTCTGGTTCCTGCCTCTCTCTCTGCTCTCTCGTCCTACTGTTGTTCCTGCCTCTCTCTCTCTCCCCTCTCTCGTCCTACTCTGGTTCCTGCCTCTCTCTCTGTCCGCTCTCTCGTCCTAGTCTGGTTCCTGCCTCTCTCTCCACTCTCTCGTCCTACTCTGGTTCCTGCCTCTCTCTCCACTCTCTCGTCCTACTCTGGTTCCTGCCTCTCTCTCCACTCTCTCGTCCTACTCTGGTTCCTGCCTCTCTCTCTCCGCTCTCTCGTCCTACTCTGGTTCCTGCCTCTCTTTCTCTCCGCTCTCTCGTCCTAGTCTGGTTCCTGCCTCTCTCTCCACTCTCTCGTCCTACTCTGGTTCCTGCCTCTCTCTCCACTCTCTCGTCCTAGTCTGGTTCCTGCCTCTATATGGTCTCAGCCTACTCTTGTTCTTCTCTCTCTCCACTCTCTCGTCCTACCCTGGTTCCTGCCTCTCTCTCTCCGCTCTCTCGTCCTACTCTGGTTCCTGCCTCTCTCTCTCCGCTCTCTCGTCCTACTCTGGTTCCTGCCTCTCTCTCTCCGCTCTCTCGTCCTACTCTGGTTTCTGCCTCTCTCTCTCCGCTCTCTCGTCCTAGTCTGGTTCCTGCCTCTCTATGGTCTCATCCTACTCTTGTTCTTTATGTCTTTCTCTCTCTCCACACTCTTGTTCTTCTCTCTCTCTCCGCTCTCTCGCCCTACTCTGGTTCATGTCTCTCTATGGTCTCACCCTACTCTTGTTCTTCTCTCTCGCTCCGCTCTCTCGCCCTACTCTTGTTCTTCTCTCTCTCTCCGCTCTCTCGCCCTACTCTGGTTCATGTCTCTCTATGTTCTCACCCGACTCTTGCTCTTCTCTCTCTTTCCGATCTCTCACCCGACTCTTGTTCTTCTCTCTCTCTCCGCTCTCTCACCCTACTCTTGTTCTTCTCTCTCTCCCGGCTCTCTCGCCCTACTCTGGTTCATGTCTCTCTATGGTCTCACCCGACTCTTGCTCTTCTCTCTCTTTCAGCTCTCTCACCCTACTCTTGTTCTTCTCTCTCTCTCCGCTCTCTCACCCTACTCTTGTTCTTCTCTCTCTCTCCGCTCTCTCACCCTACTCTTGTTCCCGTTTCTATGTTTCCACTCTCTCACCTTACTCTTGGTTATGTCTCTCTCTGCTCTGTCCTCTACTCTTGTTCCTGTCTCTCGCCCTGCTCTTCGTTCTTCTCTCTCCGCTCTCTTGCCCTGCTCTTGTTCTTCGTTCTTCTCTCTCTGCTCTCTCGCCCTGCTCTTGTTCTTCTCTCTCCGCTCTCTCGCCCTGCTCTTGTTCTTCTCTCTCTGCTCTCTCGCCCTGCTCTTGTTCTTCTCTCTCCGCTCTCTCGCCCTGCTCTTGTTCTTCGTTCTTCTCTCTCTGCTCTCTCGCCCTGCTCTTGTTCTTCTCTCTCCGCTATCTCGCCCTGCTCTTGTTCTTCGTTCTTCTCTCTCCGCTCTCTCGCCCTGCTCTTGTTCTTCGTTCTTCTCTCTCTCTCCGCTCTCTCGCCCTACTCTGGTTCATGTCTCTCTATGTTCTCACCCGACTCTTGCTCTTCTCTCTCTTTCCGATCTCTCACCCGACTCTTGTTCTTCTCTCTCTCTCCGCTCTCTCACCCTACTCTTGTTCTTCTCTCTCTCCCGGCTCTCTCGCCCTACTCTGGTTCATGTCTCTCTATGGTCTCACCCGACTCTTGCTCTTCTCTCTCTTTCCGCTCTCTCACCCTACTCTTGTTCTTCTCTCTCTCTCCGCTCTCTCACCCTACTCTTGTTCTTCTCTCTCTCACCCTACTCTTGTTCTTCTCTCTCTCGCCGCTCTCTCTCGCCGCTCTCTCTCGTTACTCTTGTCCCTGTCTCCGCTCTCTCACCCTACTCTTGTCCCTAACTCTCTCTCTCTCCACTCTCTTGCCCTACTCTTGTTCTTCTCTATCTCTCCGCTCTCTCACCCTACTCTTGTTCCGGTCTCTCTCGCCCTCTTTCTCGCCCTCTCGTGTTACTCTTGTCCCTGTCTCCGCTCTCTCACCCTACTCTTGTCCCTGTCTCTCTCTCTCTCCACTCTCTTGCCCTGCTCTTGTTCTCCTCTCTCTCTCCACTCTCTCACCCTACTCTTGTTCCCGTTTCTATGTTTCCACTCTCTCACCTTACTCTTGGTTATGTCTCTCTCTGCTCTGTCCTCTACTCTTGTTCCTGTCTCTCGCCCTGCTCTTCGTTCTTCTCTCTCCGCTCTCTCGCCCTGCTCTTGTTCTTCGTTCTTCTCTCTCTGCTCTCTCGCCCTGCTCTTGTTCTTCTCTCTCCGCTCTCTCGCCCTGCTCTTGTTCTTCGTTCTTCTCTCTCTGCTCTCTCGCCCTGCTCTTGTTCTTCTCTCTCCGCTATCTCGCCCTGCTCTTGTTCTTCGTTCTTCTCTCTCCGCTCTCTCGCCTGCTCTTGTTCTTCGTTCTTCTCTCTGTGCTCTCTCGCCCTGCTCTTGTTCTTCGTTCTTCTCTCTCCGCTATCTCGCCCTGCTATTGTTCTTCGTTCTTCTCTCTCCGCTATCTCGCCCTGCTCTTGTTCTTCGTTCTTCTCTCTCCGCTATCTCGCCCTCCTCTTGTTCTTCGTTCTTCTCTCTCCCCTATCTCGCCCTGCTCTTGTTCACTCTATCTCTATCTCCTTTCTCATCCCCCGCTCTTGTTCTTTTCTCTCTTCGCTCTCTCGCCCTGCTCTTGATCCTGCCTCTCTCTCACCGCTCTCTCGCCCTGCTCTTGCTCCTGCCTCTCTCTCTCCGCTCTCTCGTCCTACTCTGGTTCCTGCCTCTCTCTCCGCTCTCTCGCCCTGCTCTTGCTCCTGCCTCTCTCTCTCCGCTCTCTCGTCTTACTCTGGTTCCTGCCTCTCTCGCTCCGCTCTCTCGTCCTAGTCTGGTTCCTGCCTCTCTCGCTCCGCTCTCTCGTCCTAGTCTGGTTCCTGCCTCTCTCTCCACTCTCTCGTCCTACTCTGGTTCCTGCCTCTCTCTCGCTCCGCTCTCTCGTCCTAGTCTGGTTCCTGCCTCTCTCTCCACTCTCTCGTCCTACTCTGGTTCCTGCCTCTCTCTCCACTCTCTCGTCCTACTCTGGTTCCTGCCTCTCTCTCTCCGCTCTCTCGTCCTACTCTGGTTCCTGCCTCTCTCTCTCCGCTCTCTCGTCCTACTCTGGTTCCTGCCTCTCTCTCTCTCCGCTCTCTCGTCCTACTCTGGTTCCTGCCTCTCTCTCTCTCCGCTCTCTCGTCCTACTCTGGTTCCTGCCTCTCTCTCTCTCCGCTCTCTCGTCCTACTCTGGTTCCTGCCTCTCTCTCTCCGCTCTCTCGTCCTACTCTGGTTCCTGCCTGTCTCCGCTCTCTCGTCCTACTCTGGTTCCTGCCTCTCTCTCTCTCCGCTCTCTCGTCCGACTCTGGTTCCTGCCTCTCTCTCTGTCCGCTCTCTCGTCCTACTCTGGTTCCTGCCTCTCTCTCTCCGCTCTCTCGTCTTAGTCTGGTTCCTGCCTCTCTCTCTCCGCTCTCTCGCCCTACTCTGGTTCCTGCCTCTCTCTTCACTCTCTCGTCCTACTCTGGTTCCTGCCTCTCTCTCTCCGCTCTCTCGACCTAGTCTGGTTCCTGCCTCTGTCTCTGCTCTCTGACCCGAAAGGCAATCCGATAAGGAGGAATTACAAATCCCTATACTTGTGAGACCAGTAAGTTACACCATTGTTCCATTGCGTGTGTTGTGTTTTGCTCTGTTTGGGACACATAGTGATGGTGTGTTTTATTGAGGGAAAGTAAGAATCGCCGCTTTGTATCCTGTTCTTCGTCAGTCGCACGCGTGAGGGGATTTATGAACCGGTTCAGATCTACGGCAGGATTGGTGCTGCTGATCTTGACATAAAACTAAATATATTTGAACTCAAACTAGAAATAAGGAGATGCATCAAGGGCAAATGCTAAAAAGTGTTTATTAAATGGGTCCAGACCATAAGGATCACATTCAGAACAAAATACAGTAAGTGTTGTAGCCATCTCAGGATTCCATGAGCCCCATACAGGCCACGTCAGGATGGTTTCAACCTGAGCCGAGGTGGAGCCACAAGCAGATGATAAAAAGCTGGCCTTTTGGATATCTCAAGACTGAAGATTTATCTGACCGTAAGGGCAGGAGACGCCCAGGAGTTGTGTTACCAGCAGGAGCCGCATCAATGTTTATTTTTTCTACTTTATAACTATCTGTATGACTTTTTCCTGCTTATTTATGGCGAGCCAGACATGGGGTTTCACACATTGTTTTCATTGTGCGGTGAGAGCTTGAGAGCAGCCTGTGTGAGGAGCAGAAGAGCTTGTGTGTGGGGAGTGGAGTGTCCACAAGCTCGTACCGGGCTGTGTGTAGGGAGGGTATATGTGAGGGTAGGAGACATTCACAGGCTGGTATATGTGAGGGTAGGAGTCATTCACAGGCTGGTATATGTGAGGGTAGGACACATTCACAGGCTGGTATATGTGAGGGTAGGACACATTCACAGGCTGGTATATGTGAGGGTAGGACACATTCACAGGCTGGTATATGTGAGGGTAGGACACATTCACAGGCTGGTATGCGAGGGTAGGAGACATTCACAGGCTGGCACGAGACAGGACGCCATAGACAAGACTTTCTTTTTCAAGCTAAAAACAAAACAAAGCAAACCACAAGTCATTAAGATGGGTATATGCTACCATATTATTTAATAACCCCACCCCACCTGATAACTCTCACATCATGAGTGATACCAAATCATAAGATACCCCCACAATGTGGGAGACCAGATCATGGCATACTTCTAAACAGTGTGATGCCAGATCTTCATAGACCATGTGTACCAAACTATCCTATACCACCCAAGTGATAACACGCCATTGGAAGTACACATTATACCTCTTCCCCCCACAGACACACGACTATGTGATCCAGATCATTACAGAATATGTTGGTGCATTACAAATAATAATAATAATAATAATTAAATACCCACATCATGTGATACCAGAGCATCGGTCCATGCAGGCGTAGTACTAGATATGTGGTATTAGATACCACTTGATATCACCAATCCAGTGCCAGATCACCAGTTCCTCATTGTGATCACATTATCTGGTGCCCCAACAGATGATCAGATGACAACATACACTAGGTGACAATTAATGTTATCACCTGATACCTCTAAATACCAGATACCCAATGTCACCCCATCAGACATCCCAAGTAACCAGATACTCCAAGTCATACTTCTCATTCTTTACCTGAGAGTGTAAATGTTTCCTCCGACTCTGGATCTTGATCTGAAAATAAATTATTAGACATGAAAATTACAGAATAAAATCCATGAGTAACGCGGTCTGACCCACGGGGAGCTGGACATGGGCTTGTTACATGGAAGGTCTGATGTTTACATCGATTACGTATGGTCATGATATTCATAGGATAAAACCCCACATACCCCATCGGACATTACATGGGAAAAGTGTACAGGCTCATCTCGGGATGTCTGGATTTGAATCCACTTTTTGGGATATCTGGACATTTCATTGCTCATTTTGGATATCTTACTTTCTTTGGATTCCACAGATTCAGTTGGAAGATCAAGAACTGGACCTGAAAGAGAACATATATCCTGATTCGTATGATGAGAACCAAGAGAGGACAAAACCCAGAACTCAGTGATGGAAAGAACCAAGAGAGGACAAAACCCAGAGCTCAGAGATGGAAAGAACCAAGAGAGGACACAACCCAGAACCCAGAGATGGAAAGAACCAAGAGAGGACACAACCCAGAACCCAGAGATGGAAAGAACCAAGAGAGGACAATACCCAGAACTCAGAGATGGAAAGAACCAAGAGAGGACAAAACCCAGAGCTCAGAGATGGAAAGAACCAAGAGAGGACAAAACCCAGAACTCAGAGATGGAAAGAACCAAGAGAGGACAATACCCAGAACTCAGAGATGGAAAGAACCAAGAGAGGACAAAACCCAGAACTCAGAGATGGAAAGAACCAAGAGAGGACAAAACCCAGAACTCAGAGATGGAAAGAACCAAGAGAGGACAAAACCCAGAACTCAGAGATGGAAAGAACCGAGAGAGGACAAAACCCAGAACTCAGAGATGGAAAGAACCAAGAGAGGTACATACGTGACAAACAAGGGTCTTTTTTCTTGACCTGCAGTGGCCCTTTAAAATAATTTCTCCGTCAATTTAGTCGCCCTAAGCAAACGTATTTCCATTCAGATGTGTGATACGATCGTTACTACGATGCTACTAATACCCCTTCCAGGAGCAAAACTAACCAGAGTAATACTGAGGTCATTCTGGACATGACAAGAACCAGATACATCTGAAGCTACAGAGTCCACTACACCGGCCCAGAACAATAATCGCAAGTAACAGGCGTGGGGGATCAGAAGGTTCCAGAGCGTAATCATGAACCACAATGCAAGAGTTCTGGTAAATGTCTCTCTCTCCGCTCTCTCGTCCTACTCTGGTTCCTGCCTCTCTCTCTCTCCGCTCTCTCACCCTACTCTTGTTCCTGCCTCTCTCTCTCCGCTCTCTCGTCCTACTCTGGTTCCTGCCTCTCTCTCTCTGCTCTCTCGTCCTACTCTGGTTCCTGCCTCTCTCTCTCTCTCTGCTCTCTCGTCCTACTCTGGTTCCTGCCTCTCTCTCTCCGCTCTCTCGTCCTACTCTGGTTCCTGCCTCTCTCTCTCTCCGCTCTCTCGTCCTACTCTGGTTCCTGCCTCTCTCTCTCTCCACTCTCTCGTCCCAGTCTGGTTCCTGCCTCTTTCTCTCCGCTCTCTCGTCCTACTCTGGTTCCTGCCTCTCTCTCTCTCCGCTCTCTCGTCCTACTCTGGTTCCTGCCTCTCTCTCTCTCCACTCTCTCGACCTACTCTGGTTCCTGCCTCTCTCTGTCCGCTCTCTCGTCCTACTCTGGTTCCTGCCTCTCTCTCTCCGCTCTCTCACCCTACTCTGGTTCCTGCCTCTCTCTCTCTCCGCTCTCTCGTCCTACTCTGGTTCCTGCCTCTCTCTCTCTCCGCTCTCTCGTCCTACTCTGGTTCCTGCCTCTCTCTCTCTCCGCTCTCTCATCCTACTCTGGTTCCTGCCTCTCTCTCTCTCCGCTCTCTCGTCCTACTCTGGTTCCTGCCTCTCTCTCGCTTCTCTCGTCCTACTCTGGTTCCTGCCTCTCTCTCTCCACTCTCTCGTCCTACTCTGGTTCCTGCCTCTCTATGGTCTCAGCCTACTCTTGTTCTTTATGTCTTTCTCTCTCTCCACACTCTTGTTCTTCTCTCTCTTTCCGCTCTCTCACCCTACTCTTGTTCCGGTCTCTTTCGCCCTTTCTCTCTCCCTCTCTTTCGCGCTCTCTCTCTCCGCTCTCTCATGTTACTCTTGTCCCCGTCTCCGCTCTCTCACCCTACTCCTGTCCCTGTCTCTCTCTCTCTCTCTCTCTCTCTCTCTCTCTCTCTCTCCACTCTCTCCCCTTACTCTTGTCCCCGTCTCCGCTCTCTCACCCTACTCCTGTCCCTGTCTCTCTCTCTCTCTCTCTCTCTCTCTCCACTCTCTCCCCTTACTCTTGTTCCTGTCTCTCGCCTTGCTCTTTTTCTCTCTCCGCTCTCTCGCCCTGCTCTTGTTCTTCTCTCTCTGCTCTCTCGCCCTGCTCTTGTTCTTTGTTCTTCTCTCTCCGCTCTCTCGCCCTGCTCTTGTTCTTCTCTCTCCGCTCTTTCGCCCTGCTCTTGTTCTTCTCTCTCCGCTCTCTCGCCCTGCTCTTGTTCTTCGTTCTTCTCTCTCCGCTCTCTCGCCCTGCTCTTGTTCTTCGTTCTTCTCTCTCCGCTCTCTCGCTTTGCTCTTGTTCTTCGTTCTTCTCTCTCCGCTCTCTCACCTTACTCTTGGTTCTGTCTCTCTCTCTCTCTCTCTCTGCTCTGTCCTCTACTCTTGTTCCTGTCTCTCGCCCTGCTCTTGTTCTTTGTTCTTCTCTCTCCGCTCTCTCGCCCTGCTCTTGTTCTTTGTTCTTCTCTCTCCGCTCTCTCGCCCTGCTCTTGTTCTTCGTTCTTCTCTCTCCGCTCTCTCGCCCTGCTCTTGTTCTTCGTTCTTCTCTCTCCGCTCTCTTGCCCTGCTCTTGTTCTTCTCTCTCCGCTCTCTCGCCCTGCTCTTGTTCTTCTCTCTCCACTCGCTCGCCCTGCTCTTGTTCTTCTCTCTCCGCTCTCTCGCCCTGCTCTTGTTCTTCGTTCTTCTCTCTCCGCTCTCTCGCCCTGCTCTTGATCTTCGTTCTTCTCTCTCTGCTCGCCCTGCTCTTGTTCTTCTCTCTCCGCTCTCTCGCCCTGCTCTTGTTCTCCGTTCTTCTCTCTCTGCTCTCTCGCCCTGATCTTGTTCTCCGTTCTTCTCTCTCCGCTCTCTCGCCCTGCTCTTGTTCTTTGTTCTTCTCTCTCCGCTCTCTCGCCCTGCTCTTGTTCTTTGTTCTTCTCTCTCCGCTCTCTCGCCCTGCTCTTGTTCTTTGTTCTTCTCTCCGCTCTCTCGCCCTGCTCTTGTTCTTCTCTCTCCGCTCTCTCGCCCTGCTCTTGTTCTTCTCTCTCCGCTCTCTCGCCCTGCTCTTGTTCTTCTCTCTCCGCTCCCTCGCCCTGCTCTTGTTCTTCGTTCTTCTCTCTCCGCTCTCTCGCCCTGCTCTTGTTCTTCTCTCTCCGCTCTCTCGCCCTGCTCTTGTTCTTCTCTCTCCGCTCTCTCGCCCTGCTCTTGTTCTTCTCTCTCCGCTCTCTCGCCCTGCTCTTGTTCTTCTCTCTCCGCTCTCTCGCCCTGCTCTTGTTCTTCTCTCTCCGCTCTCTCGCCCTGCTCTTGTTCTTCTCTCTCCGCTCTCTCGCCCTGCTCTTGTTTTTTGTTCTTCTCTCTCCGCTCTCTCGCCCTGCTCTTGTTCTTTGTTCTTCTCTCTCCGCTCTCTCGCCCTGCTCTTGTTCTTCTCTCTCCGCTCCCTCGCCCTGCTCTTGTTCTTCATTCTTCTCTCTCCGCTCTCTCGCCCTGCTCTTGTTCTCCGTTCTTCTCTCTCCACTCTCTCGCCCTGCTCTTGTTCTTCGTTCTTCTCTCTCCGCTCTCTCTCCCTGCTCTTGTTCTTCGTTCTTCTCTCTCCGCTCTCTCGCCCTGCTCTTGTTCTTCGTTTTTCTCTCTCCGCTCTCTCGCCCTGCTCTTGTTCTTCGTTTTTCTCTCTCCGCTCTCTCGCCCTGCTCTTGTTCTTCGTTCTTCTCTCTCCGCTCTCTCGACCTGCTCTTGTTCTTCTCTCTCCGCTCTCTCGCCCTGCTCTTGTTCTTCTCTCTCCGCTCTCTCGCCCTGCTCTTGTTCTTCTCTCTCCGCTCTCTCGCCCTGCTCTTGTTCTTCTCTCTCCGCTCTCTCGCCCTGCTCTTGTTCTTCGTTCTTCTCTCTCCGCTCTCTCGCCCTGCTCTTGTTCTTTGTTCTTCTCTCTCCGCTCTCTCGCCCTGCTCTTGTTCTTCTCTCTCCGCTCTCTCGCCCTGCTCTTGTTCTTCTCTCTCTCCGCTCTCTCGCCCTGCTCTTGTTCTTCTCTCTCCGCTCTCTCGCCCTGCTCTTGTTCTTCTCTCTCTCCGCTCTCTCGCCCTGCTCTTGTTCTTCTCTCTCCGCTCTCTCGCCCTGCTCTGTTCTTCTCTCTCCGCTCTCTCGCCCTGCTCTTGTTCTTCTCTCTCCACTCTCTCGCCCTGCTCTTGTTCTTCTCTCTCTCCGCTCTCTCGCCCTGCTCTTGTTCTTCTCTCTCCGCTCTCTCGCCCTGCTCTTGTTCTTCGTTTTTC
>CM050166.1:1209996-1294134 GCA_027410445.1 Discoglossus pictus | reverse complement strand
ATACATATTAATGTCATGGAGTCCTCTCTAATCTATACATATTAATGTCAAGAAGTCCTCTCTAATCTATACATATTAATGTCATGGAGTCCCCTCTAATCTATACATATTAATGTCACAGAGTCCTCTCTAATCTATACATATTACTGTCATGGAGTCACCTCTAATCTATACATATTACTGTCATGGAGTCCCCTCTAATCTATACATATTATTGTCATGGAGTCCCCTCTAATCTATACATATTACTGTCATGGAGTCCCCTCTAATCTATACATATTACTGTCATGGAGTCCTCTCTAATCTATACATATTAATGTCATGGAGTCTCCTCTAATCTATATATATTACTGTCATGGAGTCCTCTCTAATCTATACATATTACTGTCATGGAGTCCCCTCTAATCTATACATATTACTGTCATGGAGTCCCCTCTAATCTATACATATTAATGTCATGGTGTCCCCTCTAATCTATTCATATTACTGTCATGGAGTCCTCTCTAATCTATACATATTAATGTCATGGTGTCCCCTCTAATCTATACATATTAATGTCATGGAGTCCCCTCTAATCTATACATATTACTGTCATGGAGTCCCCTCTAATGTATACATATTAATGTCAAGGAGTCCTCTCTAATCTATACATATTAATGTCATGGAGTCCCCTCTAATGTATACATATTAATGTCATGGAGTCCTCTCTAATCTATACATATTACTGTCATGGAGTCCCCTCTAATCTATACATATTAATGTCATGGAGTCCTCTCTAATCTATACATATTACTGTCATGGAGTCCTATCTAATCTATACATATTACTGTCATGGAGTCCCCTCTAATGTATACATATTAATGTCAAGGAGTCCTCTCTAATCTATACATATTAATGTCATGGAGTCCCCTCTAATCTATACATATTAATGTCATGGAGTCCTATCTAATCTATACATATTACTGTCATGGAGTCCCCTCTAATCTATACATATTACTGTCATGGAGTCCCCTCTAATCTATACATATTACTGTCATGGAGTCCCCCTCTAATCTATACATATTACTGTCATGGAGTCCCTCTAATCTATACATATTACTGTCATGGAGTCCCTCTAATCTATACATATTACTGTCATGGAGTCCTCTCTAATCTATACATATTAATGTCATGGAGTCCCCTCTAATCTATACATATTACTGTCATGGAGTCCTCTCTTATCTATACATATTACTCTCATGGAGTCTCCTCTAATCTATACATATTACTGTCATGGAGTCCTCTCTAATCTATACATAATACTGTCATGGAGTCCCCTCTAATCTATACATATTACTGTCATGGAGTCCCCTCTAATCTATACATATTAATGTCATGGTGTCCCCTCTAATCTATTCATATTACTGTCATGGAGTCCTCTCTAATCTATACATATTAATGTCATGGAGTCCCCTCTAATCTATACATATTACTGTCATGGAGTCCCCTCTAATCTATACATATTACTGTCATGGAGTCCCCTCTAATCTATACATATTACTGTCATGGAGTCCTCTCTAATCTATACATATTAATGCCATGGAGTCTCCTCTAATCTATACATATTAATGTCATGGAGTCCTATCTAATCTATACATATTACTGTCATGGAGTCCCCTCTAATGTATACATATTAATGTCAAGGAGTCCTCTCTAATCTATACATATTAATGTCATGGAGTCCCCTCTAATCTATACATATTAATGTCATGGAGTCCTATCTAATCTATACATATTACTGTCATGGAGTCCCCTCTAATGTATACATATTAATGTCAAGGAGTCCTCTCTAATCTATACATATTAATGTCATGGAGTCCTCTCTAATCTATACATATTAATGTCACAGAGTCCTCTCTAATCTATACATATTACTGTCATGGAGTCCCCTCTAATCTATACATATTACTGTCATGGAGTCCCCTCTAATCTATACATATTATTGTCATGGAGTCCCCTCTAATCTATACATATTACTGTCATGGAGTCCCCTCTAATCTATACATATTACTGTCATGGAGTCCTCTCTAATATATACATATTAATGTCATGGAGTCTCCTCTAATGTATACATATTACTGTCATGGAGTCCTCTCTAATCTATACATATTACTGTCATGGAGTCCCCTCTAATCTATACATATTACTGTCATGGAGTCCCCTCTAATCTATACATATTAATATCATGGTGTCCCCTCTAATCTATACATATTACTGTCATGGAGTCCTCTCTAATCTATACATATTACTGTCATGGAGTCCCCTCTAATCTATACATATTACTGTCATGGAGTCCTCTCTAATCTATACATATTAATGTCATGGTGTCCCCTCTAATCTATTCATATTACTGTCATGGAGTCCTCTCTAATCTATACATATTACTGTCATGGAGTCCCCTCTAATCTATACATATTACTGTCATGGAGTCCCCTCTAATCTATACATATTAATGTCATGGTGTCCCCTCTAATCTATTCATATTACTGTCATGGAGTCCTCTCTAATCTATACATATTAATGTCATGGTGTCCCCTCTAATCTATTCATATTACTGTCATGGAGTCCTCTCTAATCTATACATATTACTGTCATGGAGTCCTCTCTAATCTATACATACTACTGTCATGGAGTCCCCTCTAATCTATACATATTACTGTCATGGGGTCCCCTCTAATCTATACATATTATTGTCATGGAGTCCCCTCTAATCTATACATATTACTGTCATGGAGTCCCCTCTAATCTATACATATTACTGTCATGGAGTCCTCTCTAATCTATACATATTACTGTCATGGAGTCTCCTCTAATCTATACATATTACTGTCATGGAGTCCCCTCTAATCTATACATATTACTGTCATGGAGTCCTCTCTAATCTATACATATTACTGTCATGGAGTCTCCTCTAATCTATACATATTACTGTCATGGAGTCCCCTCTAATCTATACATATTACTGTCATGGAGTCCTCTCTAATCTATACATATTACTGTCATGGAGTCCCCTCTAATCTATTCCTATTACTGTCATGGAGTCCCCTCTAATCTATTCCTATTACTGTCATGGAGTCCCCTCTAATCTATACATATTACTGTCATGGAGTCTCCTCTAATCTATACATATTACTGTCATGGAGTCTCCTCTAATCTATACATATTACTGTCATGGAGTCCCCTCTAATCTATACATATTACTGTCATGGAGTCCTCTCTAATCTATACATATTAATGTCATGGAGTCCCCTCTAATCTATACATAATATTGTCATGGAGTCCTCTCTAATCTATACATATTAATGTCATGGAGTCCTATCTAATCTATACATAATATTGTCATGGAGTCCTCTCTAATCTATACATATTAATGTTATGGAGTCCCCTCTAATCTATACATATTAATGTCATGGAGTCCCCTCTAATCTATACATATTAATGTCATGGAGTCCCCTCTAATCTATACATATTAATGTCATGGAGTCCTCTCTGATCTATACATATTAATGTCATGGAGTCCTCTCTAATCTATACATATTACTGTCATGAAGACCCCTCTAATCTATACATATTATTGTCATGGAGTCCTCTCTAATCTATACATATTACTGACATGGAGTCCCCTCTAATCTATACATATTACTGTCATGGAGTCCCCTCTAATCTATACATATTGCTGTCATGGAGTCCTCTCTAATCTATACATATTAATGTCATGGAGTCCTCTCTAATCTATACATATTAATGTCATGGAGTCCTCTCTAATCCATACATATTACTGTCATGGAGTCCTCTCCAATCTATACATATTACTGTCATGGAGTCCCCTCTAAACTATACATATTACTGTCATGGAGTCCTCTCTAATCTATACATATTACTGTCATGGAGTCCCCTCTAATCTATACATATTACTGTCATGGAGTCCCCTCTAATCTATACATATTAATGTCATGGTGTCCCCTCTAATCTATACATATTAATGTCATGGAGTCCACTCTAATCTATACATATTAATGTCATGGTGTCCCCTCTAATCTATACATATTAATGTCATGGAGTCCTCTCTAATCTATACATATTACTGTCATGGAGTCCCCTCTAATCTATACATATTAGTGTCATGGAGTCCTCTCCAATCTATACATATTACTGTCATGGAGTCCCCTCTAATCTATAAATATTACTGTCATGGAGTCCACTCTAATCTATACATATTAATGTCATGGAGTCCCCTCTAATCTATACATATTACTGTAATGGAGTCCCCTCTAATCTATACATATTAATGTCATGGAGTCCTCTCTAATCTAAACATATTACTGTCATGGAGTCTTCTCTAATCTATACATATTAATATCATGGAGTCCCCTCTAATCTATACATATTACTGTCATGGAGTCCCCTCTAATCTATACATATTACTGTCATGGAGTCCCCTCTAATCTATACATATTACTGTCATGGAGTCTCCTCTAATCTATACATATTACTGTCATGGAGTCCCCTCTAATCTATACATATTACTGTCATGGAGTCCCCTCTAATCTATACATATTACTGTCATGGAGTCCCCTCTAATCTATACATATTACTGTCATGGAGTCTCCTCTAATCTATACATATTAATGTCATGGAGTCTCCTCTAATCTATACATATTAATGTCATGGAGTCCTCTCTAATCTACACATATTACTGTCATGGAGTCCTCTCTAATCTATTCATATTACTGTCATGGAGTCCCCTCTAATCTATACATATTACTGTCATGGAGTCCTCTCTAATCTGTTCCTATTACTGTCATGGAGTCCCCTCTAATCTATACATATTACTGTCATGGAGTCTCCTCTAATCTATACATATTACTGTCATGGAGTCTCCTCTAATCTATACATATTACTGTCATGGAGTCCCCTCTAATCTATACATATTACTGTCATGGAGTCCTCTCTAATCTATATATATTAATGTCATGGAGTCCCCTCTAATCTATACATATTAATGTCATGGAGTCCTATCTAATCTATACATATTACTGTCATGGAGTCCCCTCTAATCTTTACATATTAATGTCATGGAGTCCCCTCTAATCTATACATATTACTGTCATGGAGTCCTCTCTAATCTATACATATTAATGTCATGGAGTCCTATCTAATCTATACATAATATTGTCATGGAGTCCTCTCTAATCTATACATATTAATGTTATGGAGTCCCCTCTAATCTATACATATTAATGTCATGGAGTCCCCTCTAATCTATACATATTAATGTCATGGAGTCCTATCTAATCTATACATAATATTGTCATGGAGTCCTCTCTAATCTATACATATTAATGTCATGGAGTCCTCTCTAATCAATACATATTAATTTCATGGAGTCCCCTCTAATCAATACATATTAATATCATGGAGTCCCCTCTAATCTATACATATTACTGTCATGGAGTCCCCTCTAATCTATACATATTAATGTCATGGAGTCCTCTCTAATCAATACATATTAATATCATGGAGTCCCCTCTAATCTATACATATTAATGTCATGGAGTCCCCTCTAATCTATACATATTAATGTCATGGAGTCCTATCTAATCTATACATAATATTGTCATGGAGTCCTCTCTAATCTATACATATTAATGTCATGGAGTCTCCTCTAATCTATACATATTAATGTCATGGAGTCCTCTCTAATCTATACATATTAATGTCATGGAGTCCCCTCTAATCTATACATATTAATGTCATGGAGTCCTATCTAATCTATACATAATATTGTCATGGAGTCCTCTCTAATCTATACATATTAATGTCATGGAGTCCTCTCTAATCTATACACATTAATATCATGGAGTCCTCTCTAATCTATACATATTACAGTAATGGAGTCCCCACTAATCTATACATATTACTGTCATGGAGTCCTCTCTAATCTATACATATTAATGTCATGGAGTCCTCTCTAATCAATACATATTAATTTCATGGAGTCCCCTCTAATCAATACATATTAATATCATGGAGTCCCCTCTAATCTATACATATTACTGTCATGGAGTCCACTCTAATCTATACATATTAATGTCATGGAGTCCTCTCTAATCAATACATATTAATATCATGGAGTCCCCTCTAATCTATACATATTAATGTCATGGAGTCCTCTCTAATCTATACATATTACTGTCATGGAGTCTTCTCTAATCTATACATATTAATATCATGGAGTCCCCTCTAATCTATACATATTACTGTCATGGAGTCCCCTCTAATCTATACATATTACTGTCATGGAGTCCCCTCTAATCTATACATATTACTGTCATGGAGTCTCCTCTAATCTATACATATTACTGTCATGGAGTCCCCTCTAATCTATCCATATTACTGTCATGGAGTCCCCTCTAATCTATACATATTACTGTCATGGAGTCCCCTCTAATCTATACATATTACTGTCATGGAGTCTCCTCTAATCTATACATATTAATGTCATGGAGTCTCCTCTAATCTATACATATTAATGTCATGGAGTCCTCTCTAATCTACACATATTACTGTCATGGAGTCCTCTCTAATCTATTCATATTACTGTCATGGAGTCCCCTCTAATCTATACATATTACTGTCATGGAGTCCTCTCTAATCTGTTCCTATTACTGTCATGGAGTCCCCTCTAATCTATACATATTACTGTCATGGAGTCTCCTCTAATCTATACATATTACTGTCATGGAGTCTCCTCTAATCTATACATATTACTGTCATGGAGTCCCCTCTAATCTATACATATTACTGTCATGGAGTCCTCTCTAATCTATATATATTAATGTCATGGAGTCCCCTCTAATCTTTACATATTAATGTCATGGAGTCCTATCTAATCTATACATATTACTGTCATGGAGTCCCCTCTAATCTTTACATATTAATGTCATGGAGTCCCCTCTAATCTATACATATTACTGTCATGGAGTCCTCTCTAATCTATACATATTAATGTCATGGAGTCCTATCTAATCTATACATAATATTGTCATGGAGTCCTCTCTAATCTATACATATTAATGTTATGGAGTCCCCTCTAATCTATACATATTAATGTCATGGAGTCCCCTCTAATCTATACATATTAATGTCATGGAGTCCTATCTAATCTATACATAATATTGTCATGGAGTCCTCTCTAATCTATACATATTAATGTCATGGAGTCCTCTCTAATCAATACATATTAATTTCATGGAGTCCCCTCTAATCAATACATATTAATATCATGGAGTCCCCTCTAATTTATACATATTACTGTCATGGAGTCCCCTCTAATCTATACATATTAATGTCATGGAGTCCTCTCTAATCAATACATATTAATATCATGGAGTCCCCTCTAATCTATACATATTAATGTCATGGAGTCCCCTCTAATCTATACATATTAATGTCATGGAGTCCTATCTAATCTATACATAATATTGTCATGGAGTCCTCTCTAATCTATACATATTAATGTCATGGAGTCTCCTCTAATCTATACATATTAATGTCATGGAGTCCTCTCTAATCTATACATATTAATGTCATGGAGTCCCCTCTAATCTATACATATTAATGTCATGGAGTCCTATCTAATCTATACATAATATTGTCATGGAGTCCTCTCTAATCTATACATATTAATGTCATGGAGTCCTCTCTAATCTATACACATTAATATCATGGAGTCCTCTCTAATCTATACATATTACAGTAATGGAGTCCCCACTAATCTATACATATTACTGTCATGGAGTCCTCTCTAATCTATACATATTAATGTCATGGAGTCCTCTCTAATCAATACATATTAATTTCATGGAGTCCCCTCTAATCAATACATATTAATATCATGGAGTCCCCTCTAATCTATACATATTACTGTCATGGAGTCCACTCTAATCTATACATATTAATGTCATGGAGTCCTCTCTAATCAATACATATTAATATCATGGAGTCCCCTCTAATCTATACATATTAATGTCATGGAGTCCTCTCTAATCTAAACATATTACTGTCATGGAGTCTTCTCTAATCTATACATATTAATATCATGGAGTCCCCTCTAATCTATACATATTACTGTCATGGAGTCCCCTCTAATCTATACATATTACTGTCATGGAGTCCCCTCTAATCTATACATATTACTGTCATGGAGTCTCCTCTAATCTATACATATTACTGTCATGGAGTCCCCTCTAATCTATCCATATTACTGTCATGGAGTCCCCTCTAATCTATACATATTACTGTCATGGAGTCCCCTCTAATCTATACATATTACTGTCATGGAGTCTCCTCTAATCTATACATATTAATGTCATGGAGTCTCCTCTAATCTATACATATTAATGTCATGGAGTCCTCTCTAATCTACACATATTACTGTCATGGAGTCTCCTCTAATCTATACATATTACTGTCATGGAGTCCCCTCTAATCTATACATATTAATGTCATGAAGTCCTCTCTAATCTGTTCCTATTACTGTCATGGAGTCCCCTCTAATCTATACATATTACTGTCATGGAGTCTCCTCTAATCTATACATATTACTGTCATGGAGTCTCCTCTAATCTATACATATTACTGTCATGGAGTCCCCTCTAATCTATACATATTACTGTCATGGAGTCCCCTCTAATCTTTACATATTAATGTCATGGAGTCCCCTCTAATCTATACATATTACTGTCATGGAGTCCTCTCTAATCTATACATATTAATGTCATGGAGTCCTATCTAATCTATACATAATATTGTCATGGAGTCCTCTCTAATCTATACATATTAATGTTATGGAGTCCCCTCTAATCTATACATATTAATGTCATGGAGTCCCCTCTAATCTATACATATTAATGTCATGGAGTCCTATCTAATCTATACATAATATTGTCATGGAGTCCTCTCTAATCTATACATATTAATTTCATGGAGTCCCCTCTAATCAATACATATTAATATCATGGAGTCCCCTCTAATCTATACATATTACTGTCATGGAGTCCCCTCTAATCTATACATATTAATGTCATGGAGTCCTCTCTAATCAATACATATTAATATCATGGAGTCCCCTCTAATCTATACATATTAATGTCATGGAGTCCCCTCTAATCTATACATATTAATGTCATGGAGTCCTATCTAATCTATACATAATATTGTCATGGAGTCCTCTCTAATCTATACATATTAATGTTATGGAGTCTCCTCTAATCTATACATATTAATGTCATGGAGTCCTCTCTAATCTATACATATTACTGTCATGGAGTCCCCTCTAATCTATACATACTACTGTCATGGATTCCCCTCTAATCTATACATATTAATGTCATGGAGTCCTCTCTAATCTATACATATTAATATCATGGAGTCCTCTCTAATCTATACATATTACAGTAATGGAGTCCCCACTAATCTATACATATTACTGTCATGGAGTCCTCTCTAATCTATACATATTAATGTCATGGAGTCCTCTCTAATCAATACATATTAATTTCATGGAGTCCCCTCTAATCAATACATATTAATATCATGGAGTCCCCTCTAATCTATACATATTACTGTCATGGAGTCTACTCTAATCTATACATATTAATGTCATGGAGTCCTCTCTAATCAATACATATTAATATCATGGAGTCCCCTCTAATCTATACATATTAATGTCATGGAGTCCCCTCTAATCTATATATATTAATGTCATGGAGTCCTATCTAATCTATACATAATATTGTCATGGAGTCCTCTCTAATCTATACATATTAATGTCATGGAGTCTCCTCTAATCTATACATATTAATGTCATGGAGTCCTCTCTAATCTATACATATTAATGTCATGGAGTCCCCTCTAATCTATACATATTAATGTCATGGAGTCCTATCTAATCTATACATAATATTGTCATGGAGTCCTCTCTAATCTATACATATTAATGTCATGGAGTCTCCTCTAATCTATACATATTAATGTCATGGAGTCCTCTCTAATCTATACATATTACTGTCATGGAGTCCCCTCTAATCTATACATACTACTGTCATGGAGTCCCCTCTAATCTATACATATTAATGTCATGGAGTCCTCTCTAATCTATACATATTAATGTCATGGAGTCCTCTCTAATCTATACATATTACAGTAATGGAGTCCCCACTAATCTATACATATTACTGTCATGGAGTCCTCTCTAATCTATACATATTACTGTCATGGAGTCCTCTCTAAACTATACATATTAATGTCATGGAGTCCTCTCTAATCTCTACATATAAATGTCACGCAGTCCCCTCTAATCTATACATATTAATATCATGGAGTCCCCTCTAATCTATACATATTAATGTCATGGAGTCCCCTCTAATCTATACATATTAATGTCATGGAGTCACCTCTAATCTATACATATAAATGACATGGAGTCTCCTCTAATCTATACATATTACTGTCATGGAGTCCTCTCTAATCAATACATATTAATATCGTGCAGTCCCCTCTAATCTATACATATTAATGTAATGGAGTCTCCTCTAATCTATACATATTAATGTCATGGAGTCCTCTCTAATCTATACATATTACTGTCATGGAGTCCCCTCTAATCTATACATAGTACTGTCATGGAGTCCCCTCTAATATCTACATATAAATGTCACGCAGTCCCCTCTAATCTATACATATTAATGTCATGGAGTCCTCTCTAATCTATACATATTAATGTCATGGAGTCCTCTCTAATCAATACATATTAATATCATGGAGTCTCCTCTAATCTATACATATTATTGTCATGGAGTCCCCTCTAATCTATACATATTAATGTCATGGAGTCCCCTCTAATCTATACATATTACTGTCATGGAGTCCCCTCTAATCTATACATATTAATGTCATGGAGTCCCCTCTAATGTATACATATTAATGTCAATGTAATGTAGCGCTACGGAATATGTTGGCGCGCTACAAAATAAACGATAATAATAATAATGGAGTCTCCTCTAATCTATACATATTATTGTCACGGAGTCCCCTCTTTAATCTATACATATTAATATCATGGAGTCCCCTCTAATTTATACATATTAATGTCATGGAGTCACCTCTAATCTATACATATTACTGTCATGGAGTCCTCTCTAATCTCTACATATTAATGTCACAGAGTCCCCTCTAATCTATACATATTACTGTCATGGAGTCCTCTCTAATCTATACATATTACTGTCATGGAGTCCCCTCTAATCTATACATATTAATGTCATGGAGTCCCCTCTAATCTATACATATTAATGTCATGGAGTCCTCTTTAATCTATACATATTAATATCATGGAGTCCCCTCTAATCTATACATATTACTGTCATGGAGTCCTATCTAATCTATGCATATTAATGTCACGGAGTCCCCTCTCTAGTCTGCACATATTAATATCATGGAGTCTCCTCTAATCTATACATATTACTATCATGGAGTCCCCTCTAATCTATACACATTACTGTCATGGAGTCTCCTCTAATCTATACATATTAATGTCATGGAGTCCCCTCTAAACGATACATATTTATATCATGCTACCTACTATCAGTCTGGGTATCCCGCAGGGTTCCACCTTATTACTTGCTACCCCTATCAGTCTGGGTATCCCGCAGGATAAAATAAAAAATAAAAATAATGTGGTTGCATAAGTCTGCACACCCTCTTATAACTGGGGATGTAGCTGTGTTCAGAATTAAGCAATCACATTCCAAATCGTGTTAAATAGGAGTCAGCATACACCTGCCATCATTTAAAGTGCCTCTGATTAACCCCAAATAAAGTTCAGCTGCTCTAGTTGATCTTTCCTGAAATGTTCTTAGTCGCATCCCACAGCAAAAGCCATGGTCCACAGAGAGCTTCTAAAGCATCAGAGGGATCTCCTTGTTAAAAGGTATCAGTCAGGAGAAGGGTACAAAAGAATTTCCAAGGCATTAGATATACCAAGGAACACCGTGAAGACAGTCATCATCAAGTGGAGAAAATATGGCACAACAGTGACATTACCAAGAACTGGAGCTCCCTCCAAAACTGATGAAAAGACGAGAAGAAAACTGGTCTGGGAGGCTACCAAGAGGCCTACAGCAACATTAAAGGAGCTGCAGGAATATCTGGCAAGTACTGGCTGTGTGGTACATGTGACAACAATCTCCCATATTCTTCATATGTCTGGGCTATGGGGTAGAGTGGCAAGACGAAAGCCTTTTCTTACCAAGAAAAACATCCAAGCCAGGCTACATTTTGCAAAAACACATCTGAAGTCTCCCAAAAGCATGTGGGAAAAGGTGTTATGGTCTGATGAAACCAAGGTTGAACTTCTTGGCCATAATTCCAAAAGATATGTTTGGCGCAAAAACAACACTGCACATCACCAAAAGAACACCATACCCACAGTGATGCATGGTGGTGACAGCATCATGCTCTGGGGCTGGAACTGGGGCCTTAGTTAAGATAGAGGGAATTATGACCAGTTCCAAATACCAGTCAATATTGGCACAAAACCTTCAGGCTTCTGCTAGAAAGCTGAACATGAAGAGGAACTTCGTCTGTCAGCACGACAACGACCCAAAGCATACATCCAAATCACCAAAGGAATGGCTTCACCAGAAGAAGATTAAAGTTTTGGACCTGAATCCGATTGTGATCTGAAGAGGGCTGTGCCCAGGAGATGCCCTCGCAATCTGACAGAGCAAAGAAGAGTGGGCAAATCTTGCCAAGTCACAATGTGCCATGCTGATAGACTCATACCCAAAAAGACTGATCACAAGGGGCTTCAACAAAGTATTAGTTTAAGGGTGTGCAGACTTATGCAACCATATTACTTTATTTTTATATTTTTTCTTCCCTCTACCTAAAAGATTTCAGTTTGTTTTTCAATTGAGTTGTACAGTTTATAGGTCACATTAAAGGTGGAAAAAGTTCTGAAATGATTTATCTTTGTCTCATTTTTTTACAGCACAGAAACCTGGCATTTTAACAGGGGTGTGTAGACTTTTTATATCCACTGTATGTGTGTGATGTGATAGCTCGGTGATGATTTACCAATGAACTCATGATACTCAGTACTGATATACACAGCAGTAGACTTGCGCAGCCTCCACAGCCTGACACTACACATGTACACCTGCAGCCCTATTAAATTCCTCCAATGTGAAAACCTGTAGCCCGTAAAGGAGCCAGCTAGACTTAAGGCTAATAAATTGGCCTTATACAGCTAGCCGCATACGATCTCTGGGTTACAGGAGGAAAAAACCATACTGGCCATCAAAATCGCCACTAAGCCTTTGATCTGTCAAGCCCGTAACTGTTACGTTCGCAAATCGCTATTAAATTGCTACGAATCAACTGGCGTTCATACCAGTAACCCCCAAATGGAGCCTAAAAGCCAACTGGTACCAGAGAGGACCCACAATGGGGTTAGAGTCCTATCCGTAGCACTGTAAATGTAAATATAAACACACTGCTGTACTTATATGTGAAGGGAAGTGATGTTAGGTATTAAAATAAATAGCACAACATTCCCGAGCTCATCAACCTGCAAAATAAAATACTGTATTTCACGTATAATTTCCGTGTTATATCGACCCCGGCAATCAATGTGTTAATACATATACTGTAACTCGCATGCGATAGGATATCATAATTACGGCTTTATCAATATTGCATTAGGGGCGTGGCTGTCGGCCATGTCTGGTGCAGGTTTGGCCAATTTAATAGCTCTGTAACTGCGCTGATTTCAAGCCTGTAGGCTTTGTACCGGTGCCCTATGTCCCATGGTAATACTCGGCACTGATGTACACTGCATTGTCTTGTTGGCTGACTGATCACAGGCCAGGCCCCCCCTAATCACAGCCCCCCCCCCCCCTCTAATCACAGGTCAGCCCCCCCCCCTAATCACAGGCTGGGGGTCTCCATTTAACATTCCTGGGATTCCCACCGAGCACAACAAGAGCTGTGTGTGTAATAAAGGGGGCATTGTGCGATAGAGTAACACACCTGTTAAGGGGGGTGGGGAGGGAGGGTCGAGTGGGGGGGGGGGTTGTTTTACCTGCACGGATTAACCCCGGGGCTGCCATGGGCTGTAATGAGTCTGTATATTGTGACATCAGTTTTCTGATGCACACCCTATAACGCACACCCTATAACGCACATCTTATTGCGCACATCTTATCGCGCACCCTATAACTACACACCCTATAACGAACAGTCTAAAACACACACCCTATAACACATACCATATGAAGCACACCCTATAACTAGAGATGTCCCGAATAGTTCGCCGGCGAACATAGCATGTTCGCGTTCGCGGCGAACTGCGAACATATGCGAGATTCGACCCGCCCCCTATACTTTATCATTGAGCAAACTTTGACCCTGCATGTCACAGTCAGCAGACACATTCCAGCCAATCAGCAGCATACACTCCCTTCCAGAGCCTTCTAACTCATGGACAGCAGCCATTTTGGAATCATAACTAACTTGCAGTCTTACTGAGAGGAGGCTGAGTGTGGGTGATACTGCATCAATAGGGAAAACCATAGCTAGGGTACTGTACACAGTGTGCAATACAGTCCTGAAGGACTCTTTTGATCTCTGCTGCAAGGACACACCTGTGTCTCTTCCCCCCTTATCATCATCCTCCCCTCACCTTAGCACCCAACCCTAACACCCCTCACACTTATCCATAACACCCATCAACCTAACACCTAACCCTAACACCCCTCACACTTATCCATAACACCCACCAACATAACACCTAACCCTAACACCCCTCACACTTATCCATAACACCCACTAACCTAACACCTATCCCTAACACCCCTCACCCTAACCCTAACACCCATCACACTTATCCCTAACACCCCTAACCCTAACACCCCTCACACATATCCCTCACACCCCTCACCCTAACACCTAACCCCCTCACCCTTATCCCTAACACCCCTTACCCTAACACCCCTCACACTTATCCCTAACACCCCTCACCCTAACCCTTACACCCCTCACACTTATCCCTAACCCTAACACCCCTTACACCTATCCCTAGCACCCCTAACCCTAACCCTAACACCCCTCACACTTATCCCTAACACCTAACACCTAACCCTAACACCCCTTACACTTATCCCTAGCACCCCTCACCCTAACACCCCTCACACTTATCCCTAACACCCATCACACTAACACCTAACCCCCTCACCCTTATCCCTAACACCCCTAACCCTAACACCCCTCACACTTATCCCTTACACCCCTCACCCTAACCCTAACACCCCTTACACTTATCCCTAACACCCCTCACCCTAACCCTAACACCCCTCACACTTATCCCTAACACCCCTCACCCTAACACCTAACCCCCTCACCCATATCCCTAACACCCCTTACCCTAACACCCATCACACTTATCCCTAACACCCCTCACACTTATCCCTCACACCCCTCACCCTAACACCTAACCCCCTCACCCTTATCCCTAACACCCCTTACCCTAACACCCCTCACACTTATCCCTAACACCCCTCACCCTAACCCTAACATGCCTCACACTTATCCCTAACACCCCAAACACTAACACCCCTCACACTTATCCCTAACACCCCTCACCCTAACACCTATCCCTAACACTCCTCACCCTAACCCTAACACCCCTCACACTTATCCCTAACACCTAACCCTGACACCCCTCACACTTATCCCTAACACCCCTCACCCTAACACCTATCCCTAACACCCCTCACCCTAACCCTAACACCCCTCACACTTATTCCTAACATGCCTCACCCTAACACCCCTTACACTTATCCCTAACACCCCTCACCCTAACACCCCTCACCCTAACACTTAACCCCCTCACCCTTATCCCTAACACCCCTTACCCTAACACCCCTCACTCTTATCCCTGTGTCTCTTCCCCCCCCCCCCCCTTATCATCAAGGGTGGGGGGAGGATGATGAGGGAGGGGGGAAGAGACACAGGGGAGGATGATGAGGTAGGGGGGAAACAGACACAGGGGAGGATGATGAGGGAGGGGGTAAAGAGATACAGGGGAGGATGATGAGGGAGGTAGGAGGATGATGAGGGAGGGGGGATGAGACACAGGGGAGGGTAATGAGGAAGAAGGCAAAGAGACACAGGGGAGGATGATGAGGGAGGGGGGAAGAGACAAAGGGGAAGATGATGAGGGAGGGGGAAAAGAGACACAGGGGAGGATGATGAGGGGGGGAGAGACAAAGGGGAGGATGATGAGGGAGGGGGTAAAGAGAAACAGGGGAGGATGATGAGGGAGGGGGAAACAGACACAGGGGAGGATGATGAGGGAGGGGGGAAACAGACACAGGGGAGGATGATGAGGGTGGGGGGAAACAGACACAGGGGAGGATGATGAGGGTGGGGGGAAACAGACACAGGGGAGGATGATGAGGGAGGTGGGAGGATGATGAGGGAGGGGGGATGAGACACAGGGTAGGATGATGAGGCAGGGGGGGGAGAGACACAGGGGAGGATGATGAGGGAGGGGGTAAAGAGATACAGGGGAGGATGATGAGGGAGGGGGAAAAGAGACACAGGGGAGGATGATGAGGGAGGGGGTAAAGAGACACAGGGGAGGATGATGAGGGAGGGGGTAAAGAGACACAGGGGAGGATGATGAGGAGGGGGGTAAGAGATACAGGGGAGGATGATGAGGGAGGGGGTAAAGAGACACAGGGGAGGATGATGAGGAGAGGGGGAAGAGATACAGGGGAGGATGATGAGGGAGGGGGTAAAGAGACACAGGGGAGGATGATGAGGGAGGGGGTAAAGAGACACAGGGGAGGATGATGAGGATGATATAACTTCTGGAGGTGCACAGTGCCACTCATATCTGTTGTCACAGTAGCTTGGACGCATAGTACCAATCTGTCAAAACCGGTAATGATGAATGAGGTCTAGAGTAGCCTGGTTCCCTTATCCTCTACAGGTTGAGACCTAATGTTTGGGTGACTCCAGACCAACACATGAGTACAAGCAGCACACAAACTCAAAGGTCCAGCATCATCAGCCACATCAACTACTGCTGTCCTCCTTGCCCCCTCTCAACCATCCGCCACTCCGTCTCTCGCCTTGAGCAGTTCCTGCTCATCTGCCCATAGGTGCCTGTAAAGGACATGTTTGAGCGTAAGAAGCTAATGTCACAAAGTGCCCCAAATTTGAAGTGATACGACCAACAAAGCATCTTTTTCCATCTCCCGGTCCCAAAAATCCAGGTCTTATACACGCCCCCTGATATGTGACGTAACAAGTATTAAACTGATAAGAGTAGTACTACTTAACACACCTTATAATAATGCAGAGAGTGGCAAATCAGTGAGAGGAGTCTGAAGAAGAGGAGTCAGAGGTGGAAGGTGGCTTTGAGGAGGTGGAAGACCAAACACAGCAGGCGTCCCAGGGGGCTTCTTGTCACCTTTCGGGGACCCTTGGTGGCTGGGTGGAGGAAGAGACCTTCAATGACATCAGTGAGGACAAGGAACGGGACATGGCTAGCTTGGTATCCAACCTTGTGCAAATGGACTGTTTGCGGTTGTGCAAATGGGGAGTTTGCGGTTGTTTGTGGTGCGTTAAACAGGGAGTTTGGTCTGTCACTGTGAAGCGGGTGTAACCCTTACACTACCTGATCGATACAACATCATACCTGATGTTTTAAAGCACGTTATTCCAAACAATTTAGGAATGTTAGGTAATTTATGCCCTTTATGGCTTAAAACCAGACTCTGCATCAACTATGTAATTTTCCGTGGGAGTTTTGCCATGGATCCCCCTCCGGCATGCCACAGTCCAGGTGTTAGTCCCGTTGAAACAACTTTCCCATCACTATTGTGGCCAGAAAGAGTCCCTGTGGGTTTTAAAATCCGCCTGCCCATTGAAGTCTATGGCGGTTCGCCGATGTTCGCCGGTTCGCGAACATTTGCGGCGGTTCGCGTTCGCGAACCGAAAATTTTATGTTTGCGACATCACTACCTATAACACACACCATATGACGCACATTCTATCACACACACCCTATAACACACCCTGTATAACACACATCTTATCACGCACACCCAATAACGCACATCTTATTGCGCACATCCTATCACGCGCACCCTATAACTACACACCCAATAACGAACAGTCTAAAACACACACCCTATAACACATACCATATGACGCACATCTTATCACACACATCTCAACACGCACACCCTAAAACTACACACCCAATAACACAGTCTAAAACGCACACCCTATAGCACACACCATATGACGCACATCCTATCACACACACCCTATAACTACAAACCCAATAACGCACAGTCTAAAACACACACCCTATAATGCACATCCTATCACGCACACCCTATAACTACACACCCTATAATGCACAGTCTAAACACACACCCTATAACTACACACCATTTGATACACATCTTATCATGCACATCCTATAACTACACACCCTACAGTGGATACACACCCCTGTTAAAATGTCAGGTTTCTGTGCTGTAAAAAAATTAGACAAAGATAAATCATTTCAGAACTTTTTCCACCTTTAATGTGACCTATAAACTGGACAACTCAATTGAAAAACAAACTGAAATCTTTTAGGTAGAGGGAAGAAAAAATATAAAAATAAAATAATATGGTTGCATAAGTCTGCACACCCTGACACTAATACTTTGTTGTTGCCCCTTGTGATCAGTCTTTTTGGGTATGAGTCTATCAGCATGGCACATTGTGACTTGGCAAGATTTGCCCACTCTTCTTTGCTCTGTCAGATTGCGAGGGCATCTCCTGGGCACAGCCCTCTTCAGATCACAATCGGATTCAGGTCCAAACCTTTAATCTTCTTCTGGTGAAGCCATTCCTTTGGTGATTTGGATGTATGCTTTGGGTCGTTGTCGTGCTGACAGATGAAGTTCCTCTTCATGTTCAGCTTTCTAGCAGAAGCCTGAAGGTTTTGTGCCAATATTGACTGGTATTTGGAACTGTTCATAATTCCCTCTATCTTAACTAAGGTCCCAGTTCCAGCCCCAAAGCATGATGCTGCCACCACCATGCGTCACTGTGGGTATGGTGTTCTTTTGGTGATGTGCAGTGTTGTTTTTGCACCAAACATATCTTTTGGAATTATGGCCAAAAAGTTCAACCTTGGTTTCATCAGATCATAACACCTTTTCCCACATGCTTTTGGGAGACTTCAGATGTGTTTTTGCAAAATTTAGCCTGGCTTGGATGTTTTTCTTCGTAAGAAAAGGCTTTCGTCTTGCCACTTTACCCCATAGCCCAGACATATGAAGAATACAGGAGATTGTTGTCACATGTACCACACAGCCAGTACTTGCCAGATATTCCTGCATTTCCTTTAATGTTGCTGTAGGCCTCTTGGTAGCCTCCCAGACCAGTTTTCTTCTTGTCTTTTCATCAGTTTTGGAGGGAGCTCCAGTTCTTGGTAATGTCACTGTTGTGCCATATTTTCTCCACTTGATGATGACTGTCTTCACGGTGTTCCATGGTATATCTAATGCCTTGGAAATTCTTTTGTACCCTTCTCCTGACTGATACCTTTTAACAATGAGATCCCTCTGATGCTTTGGAAGCTCTCTGTGGACCATGGCTTTTGCTGTGGGATGCGACTAAGACAATTTCAGGATAGACCAACTAGAGCAGCTGAACTTTATTTGGGGTTCATCAGAGGCACTTTAAATGATGGCAGGTGTATGCTGACTCCTATTTAACACGATTTGGAATGTGATTGCTTAATTCTGAACACAGCTACATCCCCAGTTATAAGAGGGTGTGCAGACTTATGCAACCATATTATTTTATTTTTATATTTTTTCTTCCCTACACCTAAAAGATTTCAGCTTGTTTTTCAATTGAGTTGTCCAGTTTATAGGTCCCATTAAAGGTGGAAAAAGTTCTGAAATGATTTATCTTTGTCTCATTTTTTTACAGCACAGAAACCTGACATTTTAACAGGGGTGTGTAGACATTTTATATCCACTGTATAACTACACACCCTATAATGCACAGTCTAAAACACACACCATATAATACACACCATATGATGCACACCCTATAACTACACACCATAAGACACACATCCTATCATGCACATCCTATCACACACACCCTATAAATACACACCCTATAATGCACACCCTATAACACACACCATTTGATACACATCTTATCATGCACATCCTATCACGCACACCCTATAACTACACACCCTATAACTACACACCCTATAACGCACAGTCTAAAACACACACCCTATAATGCACACCCTACAACACACTCTCTATAACACACACCCTATAATGCACATCCTATAACACACACCATATGATACACACCCTGTACTATACAACGGTACTTGTGGTCTTCTTATGTCCAAAGAAATGGAATCTGATTGTGCCTGTAACTGATCTGGTTTAATTGATGGGTGCTGAGATTGAACACAAAAGTCATGACCCAGAAAGAGAAAATTGGGGTGCACAGGGTCCCCCAAATCTTGGGGTTGTAACAGCTGGTGGCAGTGGTGGAGATCTCATACGCATGGTCTCCCAGCACCCAGGATGGTCACACAGTACTGTCAAGGAATGGCTCTTCTATGTCAATGGAAGGCGTTTCTGGGCTTGTGGCCGGGGCATGAGCTATTGGACTGGCTGGAGGAATTGGTATGGAGAGAAATTATATTACAAGATGAATACGGCATCTGGGCAGGGCCTGGTGGTACTCTCGGCAAGGATTCTTATTTTCCATTAGAGCTGAGGGAAGGGCTGTGGGAGATTGTACACGATGATCAGGCAGATGGCCTGGGAACTTATAAACAAAAGATAACATTGTTGATTAAATGCTGTCCAATACTGGGGACGGAGCCCTGCTCTGATGAGGCTGCTTTACTTTTGCCCCTGGTCCAGCAGGAATTACAACTAGTGGCAGAGTATGTGGATCTTTAGGATGAGGCTGCCATCGGCTTTGGCCACCAAGTTGGGGAAAACCCTTCCACTCGGGTAGGGGACAAGAGCATGTGCCAGAGATCAAGGGAGTCCAGATAAGTTGTGCTATGGCTGGGTCAGATGGGGACTGTATGGACGTTGGAACCACCGAGAACTTGCTCTCAGAGGCCCCATAAAGTGTCAGGAGGGCCTGGAGAAGTGAACACAAATTGGATTGTCAGACCGAGGGGAAGGCCTGGAGGGGGAGGTACCATGCTCTGGGTTCTTGAAAGAAAGAAAGTATGGACTGTGGACCTAGCATGGAGCTCCAGCTGATAAAAATGGTCAGTGAGCTAGCAGCAGACCAGAGGGTAGTGGAGAGAATAAACCCTGAATCCTGCCAGACAGAGACCTACAGCCCTATTAACTTTGAAGCCCGTAAGTGCAACGTGAAGCTCACAATGGCTGCGGGTTTGAAATTTGGCAGAGTTACTGTGCTATTAAATTAGAACGGGCTACGACTTGCAAGCTTGAGACGCAAACCCATAAACCATGTGTCGGCATTCGGATTTGCGGCAATGTAGGTGATCAATTAGTCAACCCTGTAGTTATGGGTTAGATGGGGCCACTCCTTGTGTCTCATGTCTCTACATTCTCTGGTATCTTTCCTATCCTGGTGTCTCGTGGCTCTTTTTTCTCTGATCTCCTCCTCTCCTCAAGTCTCTCTATTCTCCAGTCTTCCTATTCTCCTTGTGTCTTATGACTCTCCATTCTATGGTCTCCCTCCTCACTTCAAGTCTAATGGATTTCCATTCTCTTGTCTCCCTTTTATCTTTAAGTCTTGTGGATCTCCATTCTCCCATCTCCATCCTCCCTTGTGTCTCATTACTCTCCATTCTTGTTTCCCTCCTCTCTTCGTGTCTCATGGTTCTCCATTCCCTAGTCTCCCTCCTTAGCTTGTGTCTCATTGCTCTCCATTCTTTAGTCTCCCTCCTCTCTTCATGTGTCATGGCTCTCCATTATCTGCTCTCCCTCATCTTTTCATATCTCATGTGCATCCATTCTCTGGTCTCCCTCTTCTGCTTCATGTCTCATGGCTCTCCATTCTCTGGTCCCCATTCTCTCTTTGTGTCATGGCATCCCATTCTATGGTCTCCCTCTTCTCCTAGTATCTCATGGCTTTCCATTCTCTGCTCTCCCTCATGTATTCATGTCTCCTGATTTTCCATTCTCTGGTCCCCATTCTCTCTTTGTGTCATGGCATCCCATTCTACGGTCTCCCTCTTCTCCTAGTGTCTCATGGCTTTCCATTCTTCTCTCCCTCATGTATTCATGTCTCATGGCTCTATATTCAATGATCTCCCTCATCTTGTCATAACTCATGGCTCTCCATTCTCTGGTCTCCCTCTTCTCTTCAAGTCTCATGGCTCTCCATTCTCCGGTCTCCATTCTTCCCTTGTGTCTCATGGCTCTCCATTCTCTAATCTCCCTCTTATCCTTGTGTCTCATGACTCTACTTTCTCTGGCCTCCCTTCTCTCTTTTAGTCTCATGGCTCTCCATTCTTCGGTCTACATTCTTCCCTTGTGTCTCATGGCTCTCAATTCTCTAATCTCCCTCTTATCCTTGTGTCTCATGACTCTACTTTCTCTGGCCTCTCTTCTTCCCTTGTGTCTCATGGCTCTCCATTCTCCGGTCTCCCACCTTCTCTTGTGTCTCATTTCTTTCCATTCTCTGGTCTCCATCCTCTCCTCATGTCTCATGGCTCTTTGTTCTCTAGTCTCCGTTCATCTCTTGTGTCTCATTACTCTCCATTCTATCGCCTCCCTCCTCTTTTTAAGTCTCATGGTTCTCCATTATCTGGTCTCCCACCTTCCCTTGTGTCTCAGTTCTTTCCATTCTCTGGCCTCCCTTCTTCCCTTGTGTCTCATGGCTCTCCATTATCTGGTCTTCAACCTTCCCTTGTGTCTCATTTCTTTCCATTCTCTGGTCTCCATCCACTCCTCATGTCTCATGGCTCTTTGTTCTCTAGTCTCCGTTCATCTCTTGTGTCTCATTACTCTCCATTCTATCGCCTCCCTCCTCTTTTTATGTCTCATGGCTCTCCATTATCTGGTCTCCCTTTTCTCCTTTTGTCTCATGGCTCTCCATTTCCAGTCTGTTTTGTCAGGTGAGTGGGGATACCATGCCCAGCCTGTGGTGCAGGGTAAGATTGAGTACAGTGCCCTGCACATGGGTAGAGATTGCAGATTTTGGATGTGAGCCAGCAGATCCAGCTGAAGGGTACCTACTGCTTTTGCTTTTGTTCCAACGGTATATGACTATGCTCCTGGCCTAATAACCAGGGATGGTCACTTGCCCTGGACTGTGGGGTTTGTGCTGGGTTCACAATTAGAATTGGTTTCCCTCCTGGAAGTTATACAAGAAAATAATGCCAAAAATCTCCCCCGAGCACCCAGAATCAGGGGCATGCCGGAGGAGGCCTGGGGAAATTGTTTTCCACTTTTATCCCAATGGAGTTGAGTGGACCTCCTGTTTTAGCAGGTCAGATTGATTTACTGCTCAGGATTGGGGGCTTGTACCCACCGGGATGCACCACACTGTTTCTCCCTGCAGCCGCAGGAAAATGGGGAACCACAGAATGCTTGTCCTGGGATTGTATCTCTAAGCTTCAGAAGCTATTCATCTGATTAAAGATTAAGCCGGGATTCTCCATTTGAATGGGAGGACCAGCTGTCATGACTGACATATGGGGCCCAGGATGTGGGACCCCTGAACTCCACCAGCAAGAGCATGTCTGTCCCAAGATTAAACTTTCACCACCCTGGACTCAAGGACTATTTTGATATGAACGTAAGAACCTGTATAATATTAGACATCAGGCTCTGATTTGGTACCCCTGATCCCCAAGGAGCCGGACCTGTGAGTATTCAGGCATAATAAGTATTGTTTATACAATGCTTAGTGTTCAGGTTGTGGTTAGTTCACGGCACTGTTATACCAAGTCCCCTTTCAAAGTGCCATTTAAAAGTAATGCTATAATGTTTACATAGTGATTTGATGTAATGCTGTGTGGGGTCATTTTATAATGTTTAAATAATGTATTGGTGCTAGAAAGAGACTCTAGGATATGCTTATATAATATCAAGTTAATTAAGTCACGTATGGGACAAAGGGTTAAGGTTTATGTGGATATACGACTACTGAGAGTCGCCAGGTATGCATCCTCCCTGGCCTCAGTCATAAAGGGGGAAGTTAGTTTATGGCCCTCTGTAAAATGAGATCTAGCAACCAGAGATGGGGGTTTGGCTATATAACTGGAGGATGGTGTTTGGTAATATCTATAAAATGTATCTGAAGGAAAAAATAAAGGTCAGTCTGCTCTGTACCATACAACGGTGCTTGTGCTCTTCTTATGTCCTAAGAAATGGGATCTATTTGTGCCTGTAACTGATCTGAATTAATTGCTGGGTGCAGAGAATGAACACAAAGCACAACCTAGAAGGAGAAAATTGAGGTGCATCTGGCTCCCTCAAATCTGGGTTGTAAAACCTCATGCTCTCCATTCTTGGTCGCCCTCTTCTCCTTGTGTTTTTTTAGCTCCCCATTCTCCAGTCTCCCTTCTCTCCTTGTATCTCATTGCTCTCCATTCCCTGACTTTCATCTTCTTCTCCTTGTGTTTCATGGCTCTCTATTGTCCTGTCTCCCTCTTCTCCTTGTGTCCCATGACTCTCCATTCTCCAGACTCTCTCTTCTCCTTGTGTCTCACGACTCTCCATTAATCAGTCTCCCTTATTCCCTTCTCCACATTTTCTGCTCCTTTTCTCTCTTTTCCTCCATGTTTTTCAGTGAAGTTTTTGATTTATTACATTGAGAGTTTTTTCTGTTCGTCTCAATGTTAAACAACCTCTCTTTACTTGGCCTGTGGTGGCCCTTTAACCACTCATTAAGACTCCCTGTTTTGTTCCCAGACTGAAACTCCATGACTTTTTGGATTGCTGTATATAAATGACTGGTTTGGCCTCCCTAAGGATGGAGGGCAACCCAGATATGGGCCCCTCACTCACTGACAGATCTTTTCTCATTTATTTTCCAAACGTCATCAGTCTCTCTACATAATTCATCTATCAGCACAACCCCTCAGTACGACCGCCCAACACTGCAGATAACAAGAGGATAATGTCTCGGAAGACACGAAGAAAGGAGCATTGTTAGATTAAGATTTCACTTCAGTCTATCACATATAATAGTTGTCAAACTGCGATTCGTAGTCACGCTTGCGACAAATCGCAGTGCGTCAACTATGATCGATCATCAGCCACCAATGCGCATTACTTCGGGGTTGCGCGCACAAATGGGCCTTGCAGGCCCCAAAAGACACAGGATTAATGAGAAGGCAAGAAGAGACACACAGGGGAGGAGGGGAGAGACACACAGGGGAGGAGGGGAGAGACACACAGGGGAGGAGGGGAGAGACACACAGGGGAGGAGGGGAGAGACACACAGGGGAGGAGGGGAGAGACACACGGGGGGAGGGGGAGACACACAGGGGAGTGAAAGAAGGGGGAAGAGACCCAGGGGGGTGAGAGGAGGGGGAAGAGACACAGGGGAGGTAGAGGAGGGGGGAAGAGACACAAGGGAGGGGGGAAGAGACATGAGGGGTGTGGAAAGAGACACGAGGGAGGGGGGAAGATACACAGGGGAACGAGACACAAGGGGAAAGAGACACATGGGAGGGGGAAGGGGGGAAAGAGACACCGGGGAGGGGGAAAGAGACACCGGTGAGGGGGAAAGAGACACAGGGGAGGGGGAAAGAGACACATGGGAGGGAGCGGGGGGAAGAGACTCAGGAGAGGGGGAGCAGACACAGGGGAGGGAGAGGTGCGGAAGAGACACAGGAAGGAAAGAGACACAGGGGAGGGAGAGGAGGGGGAAGAGACACAGGGGAGTGAGAGGAGGGGAAGAGACAAGAGTGAGAGGAGGGGAAAGATACATAGGGGAGGGGGTAAAGAAACAGGGGAGGGAAATGGGGGGGAGACACGAGGGAGGGTAAAGAGACACGGGGGAGGGGGGAAGAGACATGAGGGAGGGAAAGAGACACAGGGGAAGGAGAGGGGGAGAGACACAGGGGAGAGGGAAAGAGACACAGGAGGGAAAGAGACTTAGGAGAGGGGGTTGGAGACACGGGAGGGAGAGGGGGTAAAAACACAGGGGTGGAAACACAAAGAAGGGAGAGGAGGGGGGAAAGGAGACACAAGGGAGGAAGTAGACAGGGGGAGAGACTCGCAATGAGCACCAAAGGCGCTCATTGCGAGGCCTGTAATGAGTGCCAAAGGCACTCATCATGAGGCCAGTAAAATAGAGGGTGGGAGAGGTAGAGGTGGGGAGGCTCGAAATGAACGCCAAAGGCGCTCATTGCGAGGCCCGTGATGAGCGCGAAATGGGGTCATCTCAAGGACAGTAAAGTAGAGGGGGGAGAGACTCCCATTGTGTCATTTTTTACGGGCAAGTCGCTAGTATATATATATATATATATATATATACTAGCAAATTGCCAGACAAAAAATGACGGGCATAAAATTGTAAGTCAGGGAATGCTGTTTGCCACACAATGTAAAGCTTTTTCTACTCTGAGGACCTTCGGCGCTCATTGCTAGCCTCTCCTCTCATGTACTTTTGCTCCTCTGAACACCTTTGGCGCTCAGCACAAAGACAGATATATATATATATATATACACACATACAAAACAACAAAGTCAGAGGTGCTCATCAGAGAACAAACCAACCTTAATAGGTTAGTTCTGTAGCCATGATAAGCCACTCTGAGAGCAACCTCTTAGCTCACTTGTGCCCTTCACAGGGAGAAATATCCTGTAGTATATCAGTCTGGTCTCACTCAAAAGAGTGATCCAGCCCCGAAATACCAGGCAATTCTACCCTGAACAGGAGAAACGGCAAACCTCAGACGCGTTTCGGCCTTTATGGGCCTCGTCAGTGAGGTGCAGCTGAACTCCCTAAGGCACAGTGAGAAGGGGTCCACGTCTGAAGTCCCCTATTACCCTTAGGGAGAGTCTTTTTTTTTGTAAATAATAATTAATTAGTTACTTAATAAATTAATATACTTTACCTATTTGTAATTAATTTATCCAGCAATCAGTATCCTGAAGAGCTAACAATCTCTTTTTATTCTCCTGCAGCATACAATATCCAGTTGGACTGTTGCTGCCCTGTGGAGATAGTGTTATGAATGTCCCAACTGTGCATTATAAATAGGCGGCGTGCGCGAGGCCAAACCGTTGGTTTATTTGTAAAGCGCCATTTTAGATTCAAAATTGAGTTATTAGCAAGTTAGTGTTGTAAAATTGCGTCGTTTGCCTATGTGTTACACGGGTCACGAGCATTTTCCATCCTTTCTGTATTGTGTACCTTATACATTTCTGGGTAAAAGTCATATGTGCCTGTCGGTGTTTTGCGCGGGTCGGGGTCGTGTAGCCTAGTTTTTTTCGGGCACCATTCTTTTCCCGTTTAGCTGATTTTCGAGTCCTGAAACTCGACAAATTTGACTTAAATTCGCGTGCAACCTCACTCCCAGATGTCCTGGCTGTCCCCCCGTGCTGTGTGTGATGCTCTTTTTAGTATTTTATTTAATTTTTGGTGGTGTTTTTCGTGTTTTTCGTTTTGCGCGGTACTGCCTTTAACTTCGTATTTTTCCGACCTCGCGCAGATAGCCTGCAAGAACTGCATCCCTCGCAAAGCGAGGGGCCGCATTTGCGGAAGGTGGAGGCTCAAAGGCGCCTCACAAGCGGTTAAAAACACACACACACTCACGACTTAGAAAAAAAAAAAAACACCTCGGAACCAACCTTAACGTAACAAACACCCACACGCACGAAAAATACGACCATAAGGGCGGAACCGGGCGCACCTAAAAACAGTCAAAACACACCAAATACTCACAAAATATACATAAAAAAGCTTACCCATAGCAAGGGGGGGGGGGGGGGCACCCAGGACCTCTGAAAGTGAAGTTACACCTCCATTTAAGTCCAAATTCCTGAGTTCAGACACACGAAAATCCCCTAAGCGAGAGAAAAAATGGCCGCCAAAAAAAACGGAAACGAGGCTCAAAGACCCAAGACTGCCCAGCCACCTACAACTTACCCAAGAAGGGATCCGAGATAAGCTCAGAGCCCTGCATTAACCCCACATTAACCATCACAATGGGGGTCCCAATCGCACGTGATCGGGGACCCCCGCTGCAATGCAAATTCTAAATTCCCGCATTACAGGTCCTTAAAGGACCCATTATAAAAAAAATATATAAACTATCACCCTGTCACTCATGGGGTCAATACAGAACCCCATAAGCACTTCATTAACTCTGTCACTCATGGGGGTCAATACAGACCCCCATAAGCACTTCATTAACCCTGTCACTTCTGGGGGTCAATAAAGGCCCCCATAAGCACTTCATTAACCCTGTCACTCACGGGGGTCAATACAGACCCCCATAAGCCCTTCATTAACCCTGTCCCTCAGGGGAGTCAATACAGACCCCCATAAACTCCTAATTAACCCTGTCATTCATGAGGGTCAATACAGGCCCCCATAAGCACTTCATTAACTCTGTCACTCATGGGGGTCAATATAGACCCCCATAAGCCATTCATTAACCCCCTTACTCATGGGGGTCACTACATGCCCCCATAAGCCCTTCATTAACCCTGTCACTCAGGGGGGTCAATACAGACCCCCATAAGCACTTCATTAACCCCCTCACTCAGGGGGGTCAATATAGACCCCCATAAGCCCTTCATTAACCAAGTCACTCATGGGGGTCAATACAGACCCCCATAAGCCATTCATTAACCCTGTCAATCATGGGGGTCAATACAGGCACCCATAAGCACTTCTTTAACCCTGTCACTCAGGGGGGTCAATACAGACCCCCATAAACTCCTAATTAACCCTGTCATTCATGAGGGTTAATATAGACCCCCATAAGCCCTTCATTAACCCTGTCACTCATGGGGGTCAATACAGGCCCCCATAAGCACTTCTTTAACTCTGTCACTTCTGGGGGTCAATAAAGACCCCCATAAGCCCTTCATTAACCCTGTCACTTCTGGGGGTTAATAAAGGCCCCCATAAGCACTTCATTAACCCTGTCACTCACGGGGGTCAATATAGACCCCCATTAGCCATTCATTAACCCTGTCACTCATGGGGGTCAATACTGACCCCATAAGCCCTTCATTAACCCTGTCACTCATGGGGGTCAATATGGGCCTGTTACAACCCAACATTAACCACATAAGTGCCATGACTGTCCTCAAGGACCATCATGACACTAAGTATAAACACTACACTGCATTATACCCCCCCATTAAACCATTAAATATCAACTAAACACCCTCTACACTAACCTATTAACACCTACACTACCTACCTACCTACCCCCTAATAACCCCCTCCCCACCACTGTAATTACAGAAATCAAAAAAACTAAAGTCATCAAAAATCAAAAATCTACATTACATAAAATAAAAAAAACAAAAATCACCAAAAATAAAAAATGTACATTACAGAAAAAAAAAATCTAAGTCACAAAAAATAAAAAAAGGAACATTACAGAAAAAAAAAAAAATACATTACAACCCCCCCCCCCCACTACAGAAAAACAAAATTACACACCTGAAAAGGAAATACAATACAATACACCCCTATCTAATATACATCCCCCTATGTAATATACAATACTATTTATCTAAAATACATCTCCCTATCTAATATACAATACTATTTATCTAAAATACATCTCCCTATCTAATATACAATACTATCTATCTAATATACATCCCCCTGTCTAATATACATCCCCCTATCTAATATACATCCCCCTATTTAATATACAATACTATCTATCTAATATACATCCCCCTATGTAATATACATCCCCCTATGTAATATACAATACTATCTATCTAATATACATCCCCCTATCTATCTAATATACAGTACATGCAATCCCTATATAGCAACCCAAATTCTAAGCTACAATAAAATAATTAAGACCACTTACCTTTGAGATGTTTCTTCAGATCAGCAACCTAGGGTAAAAAAATTTAAAAAATTACTACAACACGTTTACATAAAATAAATAAACATTCTAAATATTCTAAATATTCTACTCACCTTTCCAGCATGTCCCATCCTTCATCTTTGCTTCTCTGGCGCGGCCCCTGTTAAAAAAAAACATTACATTAGCACACATACATAAACATGAAACCAAGTAAAATAAACACAATCTACATTGTACTTACCTCCCCGCGATGTCTCCGGCCTCCTGGTGGCTCTGCCCCGGAAGCATCCGCGCTCTTTAAAAAAAACACAAAAAAAAACACACATCCGCCCTGGCGGATGTCTCCGACGCTACTGAGCTTCCTACGGAGTGTTCCAGAATAAAATGGCGATGGCAATGGCGGCTTCTGATTGGCTGAAAACGCTGTCTATCAAATTCAGCGAATGAGAAGACGCCAATTTTGAACCAATGAGAAAGGGATACACCCCAAAATCCCACGCTGATTGGATAACGCACCTGTCAATCTTTATTTGAACCAATCCGAAGGCTTTATTGCCATCAGCGAATCACAATGGGATACACCCCCACGTACTGATTGGTGAAGACATCTGCGCCTTCCCATTGGCTGTAATACTGATTGACATTGACAATAGCCAATGAGAAGGTGTAAATGCCTTCACCAATCAGTACGTGGGGGTGTATTCCATTGTGATTGGCTATTGTCAGTGCAACCAATCAGAATGCGCAAGATGCCTCCAGCCAATCACCCTGCGGGGGTGTATTCCATTGTGATTGGCTGAAGGCATTAGGTTTTTTTATTTTCTGTAATGTAGATTTTTTATTTTTTGTGACTTTAGGCTTTTTTATTTTCTGTAATTAGAGTGGTGGGTGTTATAAGGGGGTAGGTAGGTAGTGTAGGTGTTAATAGGTTAGTGTAGAGGGTGTTTAGTTGATATTTAATGTTTTATTGGGGGGGTATAGTGCAGTGTAGTGTTTATACTTAGTGTCATGATGGTCCTTGAGGACCGTCATGGCACTTATGTGAATAATGTTGGGTTGTAACAAGCCCATAATGGTCTTAATATACCCTTATGGGACTGATAGGGTTAAATAGAGGCATATGAGGGTCTGTATGGACCTCCATGAGTGATAGGGTTAATTAGCAGTTTATGGGGGTCTGTATTGACCACTATGAGTGAGGGGGTTAATTAAGGGCTTATGGGGGGCTGTATTGAGCCCCATGAGTGAGGGGGTTAATTAAGGACTTATGGGGGGCTGTATTGACCCTCCTGAGTGACGGGGTTAAGGGTTTGTGGGGGTCTGTATTGACCCCCATGAGTGAGGGGTTAAGTGCTTATGGGGGTCTCTATTGACCCCCATGAGTGACAGGGTTAATGAAGGGCTTAGGGGGGTCTATATTGACCCCCATGAGTGACAGGGTTAATTAGGGGTTTATGGGGGTCTATATTGACCCCCATGAGTGAGGGGGTTAATTAAGTGCTTATGGGGGTCTGTATTGACCCCCATGAGTGACAGGGTTAATGAAGGGCTTATGGGGGTCTATACTGACCCCCATTAGTGACAGGGTTAATGAAGGGCTTATGGGGGTCTGTATTGACCCCTGTGAGTGACAGGGTTAATGAAGGGCTTATGGGGATCTGTATTGACCCCCGTGAGTGAAAGGGTTAATGAAGGGCTTATGGGGGTCTGTATTGACCCCCATGAGTGACAGGGTTAATGAAGGACTTATGGGGGTCTATATTGACCCCCATGAATGACAGGGTTAATTAGGGGTTTATGGGGGTCTGTTTTGACCCCCATGAGTGACAGGGTTAATGAAGTGCTTATGGGGTCTGTATTGACCCCCATGAGTGACACAGTTAATGAAGGGCTTATGGGGGTCTGTATTGACCCCCATGAGTGACAGGGTTAATGAAGGCCTTATGGGGGTCTATATTGACCCCCATGAGTGAGGGGGTTAATTAGGGGTTTATGTGGGTCTGTATTAACCCCCATGAGTGACAGGGTTAATGAAGGCCTTATGGGGGTCTATATTGACCCCCATGAGTGAGGGGGTTAATTAGGGGTTTATGGGGATCTGTATTGACCCCCATGAGTGACAGGGTTAATGAAGGCCTTATGGGGGTCTATATTGACCCCCATGAGTGAGGGGGTTAATTAGGGGTTTATGGGGGTCTGTATTAACCCCCATGAGTGACAGGGTTAATGAAGGCCTTATGGGGGTCTATATTGACCCCCATGAGTGAGGGGTTAATTAGGGGTTTATGGGGGTCTGTATTGACCCCCATGAGTGACAGGGTGATAGTATATATTTGTTTTCTTTTATAACGGGTCCTTTAAGGACCCGTAACGCTGGAATTTAGAATTTTCATTGCAGCGCGTGCGATCGGGACCCCCACTGCGATGGTTAATGTGGGGTTAATGCGGGTTTCTGAGCTTATCTCGGATCCCTTCTTGGCTAAGTTGTACGTGGCTGGGCTTTGAGCCTCATTTTCGTTTTTTTTCGGCGGACATTTTTTCTCTCGCTTAGGGGATTTTCGTGTGTTTTCTGATCTCGGGAATTTGGACTTAAATGGAGGTGTAACTTCACTTTCAGAGGTCCTGGGTGCCGCCCCTTGCTATGGGTAAGCTTTTTATGTGTTTTTTTGTGAGTATTTCGTGTGTTTTGACTGTTTTTAGGTGGGCGCGGGTCGGCCGTTATGATCGTATTTTTCGTGCGTGTGGGTGTTTGTTACGTTAAGGTTGGTTCTGAGGTTGTTTTTTTCTGTCGTGCGTGTGTGTGTGTTTTTAACCACGTGTGAGGCGCCCTTGAGCCTCCACCTGCGCATATGGGGCCCCTCGCTACGCGAGCTCGCAAACAGCGTGACGACGATTCGTAGTTGGACTATTATAATATGTGATATATATATATATATATATATATACAATGCATTAGAGCACGTGTTCCTAGGCAACGTGGTTTCCTGCTGTATTAACCCCTTGAGTTCTGGGTTTTGTATCAGAAACAAGCTTAATACTAACATATCATGTTGTTTTATTACATATATGTTGATATCGGACCTGATAACACTGTATGACAAGGCAAGGTTCCACATTAGGATACAGAGCACTGATTTTTATGGGTTTCAGTAGTGAGTTTCCATAGTTCTGCTCCCTGCCAGTACTAGACATGGCCACCAGGAACCAGACAACGTGCCGTGCCCAAGATAGACATGGCGTCCCGTACCACGAGCTCCGCCCCTTGCTATGTTAACGAGCCAGGCGGGTCTCCACAGAGACGCTCGCTCTGTGTACCTGTAAACATAAACGTGGGCGGAGTCTGGCTGTCATGACGACGCAGCAAGGAGGCGTCACCCTGGCAACCGTGGCCTAGTGAGGCGCCATAGCAACCGCGCGCGGGACAAGCTGAGGAAAAGAGTCAGTGAGAGCAGACTGAGAGTGACAGAGGTACCTGAGGAGACTGAGAGTGAAGTCTGAGGAGAGTACTGACTGGAGACAGAGGGGCCTGAGGAGAAAAGAGAGAGCCCAGCCTGAGGAGAGTACTGACTAGAGACAGAGGGGCCTGAGGAGAAAAGAGAGAGCCCAGCCTGAGGAGAGTACTGACTAGAGACAGAGGGGAGAGTGACAGAGAGAGAGCCCAGCCTGAGGGGAAGGGACTGAGAGTGACAGAGAGGAGCCAGAGAGCCAACTGACACAGAGTCCTCTCCAGGCCCGGCCCCACACCCCCGGCTCCCTCTCTCAGGCCCAGCCCGGCCCCACACCCCCGGCTCCCTCTCTCAGGCCCAGCCCGGCCCCACACCCCCGGCTCCCTCTCTCAGGCCCAGCCCGGCCCCACACCCCCGGCTCCCTCTCTCAGGCCCAGCACGGCCCCACACCCCCGGCTCCCTCTCTCAGGCACTACTCCCCCGGTTCACTATGTTCAAGAACACCTTCCAGTCCGGCTTCCTCTCCATCCTGTACAGTATCGGCAGCAAACCGCTCCAGATCTGGGACAAGAAGGTGAGACATGGAGTGTAATGTGTGTGTATCCTATGTAGTGTGTGTATCCTATGCAGTGTGTGTGTGTCCTATGCAGTGTGTGTGTGTCCTATGCAGTGTGTGTGTCCTATGCAGTGTGTGTATCCTATGCAGTGTGTGTGTGTATCCTATGCAGTGTGTGTGTGTCCTATGCAGTGTGTGTGTCCTATGCAGTGTGTGTGTCCTATGCAGTGTGTGTGTCCTATGCAGTGTGTGTGTCCTATGCAGTGTGTGTATCCTATGTAGTGTGTGTATCCTATGCAGTGTGTGTGTATCCTATGCAGTGTGTGTGTATCCTATGCAGTGTGTGTGTATCCTATGCAGTGTGTGTGTATCCTATGCAGTGTGTGTGTATCCTATGCAGTGTGTGTGTATCCTATGCAGTGTGTGTGTGTATCCTATGCAGTGTGTGTGTATCCTATGCAGTGTGTGTGTATCCTATGCAGTGTGTGTGTATCCTATGCAGTGTGTGTGTATCCTATGCAGTGTGTGTGTGTATCCTATGCAGTGTGTGTGTGTATCCTATGCAGTGTGTGTGTGTATCCTATGCAGTGTGTGTGTATCCTATGCAGTGTGTGTGTGTGTATCCTATGCAGTGTGTGTGTGTATCCTATGCAGTGTGTGTGTGTATCCTATGCAGTGTGTGTGTGTATCCTATGCAGTGTGTGTGTGTATCCTATGCAGTGTGTGTGTGTATCCTATGCAGTGTGTGTGTATCCTATGCAGTGTGTGTGTATCCTATGCAGTGTGTGTGTGTATCCTATGCAGTGTGTGTGTGTATCCTATGCAGTGTGTGTGTGTATCCTATGCAGTGTGTGTGTATCCTATGCAGTGTGTGTGTGTATCCTATGCAGTGTGTGTGTGTATCCTATGCAGTGTGTGTGTGTATCCTATGCAGTGTGTGTGTGTATCCTATGCAGTGTGTGTGTATCCTATGTAGTGTGTGTATCCTATGTAGTGTGTGTGTATCCTATGCAGTGTGTGTGTATCCTATGCAGTGTGTGTGTGTCCTATGCAGTGTGTGTGTGTCCTATGCAGTGTGTGTGTGTCCTATGCAGTGTGTGTGTGTCCTATGCAGTGTGTGTGTATCCTATGCAGTGTGTGTCCCCTATGTAGTGTGTGTGTATATATCCTATGCAGTGTGTGTATCCTATGCAGTGTGTGTGTGTATATCCTATGCAGTGTGTGTGTGTGTGTGTGTATCCTATGCAGTGTGTGTGTGTGTATCCTATGCAGTGTGTGTGTGTGTATCATATGCAGTGTGTGTGTGTGTATCCTATGCAGTGTGTGTGTGTATCCTATGCAGTGTGTGTGTGTGTGTCCTATGCAGTGTGTGTGTGTGTGTCCTATGTAGTGTGTGTGTGTGTGTCCTATGTAGTGTGTGTGTGTGTGTCCTATGCAGTGTGTGTGTCCTATGCAGTGTGTGTGTCCTATGCAGTGTGTGTGTCCTATGCAGTGTGTGTGTCCTATGCAGTGTGTGTGTCCTATGCAGTGTGTGTGTCCTATGCAGTGTGTGTGTGTGTGTGTGTGTGTCCTATGCAGTGTGTGTGTGTCCTATGTAGTGTGTGTGTATCCTATGTAGTGTGTGTGTGTATCCTATGCAGTGTGTGTGTGTATCCTATGCAGTGTGTGTGTGTCCTATGCAGTGTGTGTCCTATGCAGTGTGTGTCCCATGCAGTGTGTGTGTGTGTGTCCTATGCAGTGTGTGTATATAAGAGAGCGTTCCAGTCTGGGTACTAGGAGGTGACGGTTGTGCTCACGCGTGTTGCAGGGTACAGGTAAGAGTTCCAGTATGGGAACTAGGAGGTGACGTGTGGGTGTGCGCGCGTGTTGCAGGGTACAGGCAAGCGCTCCAGTCTGGGTACAAGGAGGTGACTGCGTGCCAGTGTGAGTGTGAGCGGCAGGATACAGGTAAGCGTTCCAGTCTGGGTACCAGGAGGTGACGTGTGTGTGGGTGTGCGCACATGTTGCAGGGTACAGGTAAGAGTTCCAGTATGGGAACTAGGAGGTGACGCGTGTGTGTGTGTGCGCGCGCTGCAGGGTACAGGCAAGCGTTCCAGTCTGGGTACAAGGAGGTGACTGCGTGACAGTGTGAGTGTGTGTGCTGCAGGATACAGGTAAGTGTTCCAGTCTGGGTACAAGGAGGTGACTGCGTGACAGTGTGAGTGTGTGTGCTGCAGGATACAGGTAAGTGTTCCAGTCTGGGTACCAGGAGGTGACACGTGTGTGGGTGTGCGCGCATGTTGCAGGGTACAGGTAAGAGTTCCAGTATGGGAACTAGGATGTGACGCGTGTGTGTGTGTGTGTGTGCGCGCGCTGCAGGGTACAGGCAAGTGTTCCAGTCTGGGTATTAGAAGGTGACGCGTGTGTGGGTGTGTAGCAGGGTACAGGTAAGCGTTCCAGTCTGGGTAAAAGGAGGTGACGCGTGACTGCGTGAGTGTGTGTGCGCGCGCGCACGCGTTGCAGGATACAGGTAAGCGTTCCAGTCTGGGTACCAGGAGGTGACACGTGTGTGGGTGTGTGTGTGTGTAGCAGGGTACAGGTAAGCGTTCCAGTCTGGGTAAAAGGAGGTGACGCGTGACTGCGTGAGTGTGTGTGCGCGCGTGCACGCGTTGCAGGATACAGGTAAGCGTTCCAGTCTGGGTACCAGGAGGTGATGTGTGGGTGTGCCGCATGTTGCAGGGTACAGGTAAGCGTTCCAGTCTGGGTAAAAGGAGGTGACGCGTGACTGCGTGAGTGTGTGTGCGCGCGCGCACGCGTTGCAGGATACAGGTAAGCGTTCCAGTCTGGGTACCAGGAGGTGACACGTGTGTGGGTGTGTGTGTGTAGCAGGGTACAGGTAAGCTTTCCAGTCTGGGTAAAAGGAGGTGACGCGTGACTGCGTGAGTGTGTGTGCGCGCGCGCACGCGTTGCAGGATACAGGTAAGCGTTCCAGTCTGGGTACCAGGAGGTGACGTGTGTGTGTGTGTGTGTGTGTGTGTGTGTGTGTGTAGCAGGGTACAGGTAAGCTTTCCAGTCTTGTTACTAGGTGGTGACGGGTGCGTGCGTTAAACAAAATATATCGAAAAAAAAGGGAAACCTTTATTATTTAAACTACAACACTTAAAACTATACCAAATAAATCGAGGAATCGGAATCAGCCCAGTATGGTCCAGAGGGGACCTCCTAACCTGACTTCTTTCCCTATAATTAGTAGTCATAACAAGCCTCTATATATGATAGAAATCCTCTCCTTGTGTGCGTTTGCAGCAGTTCCAGATAAGACATTGATGTAACGTCTTGTATGTACCGCTCCATGTTGTATCAGTACTACATCGACATCACAGGAGGTTCTTATTTTACATTGTGTACACATCCTGTACATGTCACTGGTGTGTGTATTCTGGGACCTCGCTGTAAGCCTCCCAGTCCTGGCTTCCAGTGACATCTAACATTGGGCCATATGAAGGTACCTCCTTTATTGTAAGAATAACATTGTAGGTGGCGTGATATATAGCATAAAAACAAGACCCTTCTCAAAGTGATGCTCAGAGGAGCGGGCATGGGGCAAACTGGCTAATACAAGGTTATCAGGGATGGTTTAGGGGCCACAGTGACACTGGAGGAATTTTATTAAATACATATTCAGAAAGGGCTTTTAACCTGTTCATTGAATCCATGGCATCATTGGTTAAACCATTCATATGAGGGCTGTGCCATGCTGGGGCAAAGATATTGTAATTGGCACTGTTTTCCACCAATAACCATAAAACCTAAGATTTTGCCTGGTGATTGCCAAGGTCGTGATTCATGGTATTCTCTGCATCGTAGCTACTGATTTATGTGCAATATTAAGTTGTATTCCAGTACCAACGTACACTCCATGACCTCAGAGCATCTCCCCTGGATACCTCGCTCTGTTCTCTCCATGTACACACACATTTATGGCCAGGAGTCACTTCATCTTGCATTAGGGTTTCTACAACGTTCATTTCTCAGTCTGAGAGGGGTTACCCGGGACCCTCTATGTGAATCCTGTCAGACAAGAGCATGTCCAAAGGTCTGGGATCCATATTTAATTAGATATTTTAATATAAGAGCATGAGAAGGATGTTTATGCTGTAAATAAGGCTTGAGAAGAAAAGTCCATGTACCTAACAGCTGATTAAAGAGTCTGAGAGTTTCATTGGGATTTAATGGTAAGAGTAATAATGCAGTGGCAGAGGTCCTGAATGAAAACCCACGCACAGCCTGAAGACTGTGACCCATCTTACACTGTTTCCTTATTGTGTCTCACTTTTCTTTATTCTGTCCTCTGATTTAGGTGAGGAATGGACACATCAAGAGGATAACAGATAATGACATTCAGTCTCTGGTGCTTGAGGTGGAAGGAACCAATGTCAGGTAAGGGGATATCACAAAATGGCGGTCACATCAGGCTAGATCCAGACTAATCTGTTTCTATCTACATACGGCTTCTTTCCATTCCCAAGGAGATGATCATGAGCTTCCAAACCACAATACTGTGTGCATAGTCCTGCAAGCTTCCTGTTTTTCAAATATATTTGAGTAAAGACCTAAGCTCTGTTGCACTGAATGGTCGGATAACTACTTCATCTCGTGTTTATATTGTGTCTGTACTATTTCTACTACCCTTAGTAAATTACAGATAAATTATAATTGTACCAATTGTAGTGATCAGGGCAATCACAAGATCAATAAAGTGAAAGTTTTGAGAAAACATTTTTGAACTAATTTATGAAAGTGGAATAGACTTGTTGGGACGGCAATAATGTCTGTCTAATTGTAAAAGGTTAGATAAGGTAGTCTCTTTATTTATTCACTCATACATGAGACTGGTCTAAATATACAAAAAAATAATTCTGGATGTGGAAGACAAGGAAATATTAATTATTTATTGGTCAGCCATGAGGTTGCTCTTGTTGGGGAAGACCGTATTATTGGCCTGGCCGCGAGGTTGCTCTTGTTGGGGAAAGACGGTATTATTGGCCCGGCCGCGAGATTGCTCTTGTTTGGGAAGACGGTATTATTGGCCCGGCCGCGAGGTTGCTCTTGTTGGGGAAGACGGTATTATTGGCCCGGCCGCGAGGTCGCTCTTGTTTGGGAAGACGGTATTATTGGCACGACCGGGAGGTCGCTCTTGTTGGGGAAGACGGTATTATTGGCACGACCGGGAGGTTGCTCTTGTTGGGGAAGACGGTATTATTGGCACGACCGGGAGGTTGCTCTTGTTGGGGAAGACGGTATTATTGGCCCGGCCGTGAGATTGCTCTTGTTTGGGAAGACGGTATTATTGGCACGACCGGGAGGTTGCTCTTGTTTGGGAAGACTGTATTATTGGCACGACCACGAGGTTGCTCTTGTTGGGAAAGACGGTATTATTGGCCCGGCCGTGAGGTCGCTCTTGTTGGGGAAGGCAGTATTATTGGCCCGCCCGTGAGGTCGCTCTTGTTGTGGAAGACTGTATTATTGGCCCGCCCATGATGTTATTGGCCTGGTTACATTATAATGTTCAGCCTTTCTAGATTGCCTCTGATCCTTGTAATGTGGATTCATTGATGAGGAAGCAAACAAGAAAGTGTTTTAACTATTGCAAAAATCCCCTTTTTGTGTTCAAGATCTCAGCATCCCCAGCAGTGGTTAGGACACAATATTACCACCTGTACCCCAGGCCCACGACTATTTATTACTAGCGAATTGCCCGTCAAAAAATGACAGCAATGAAATTGTAAGGTAGCTAATGCTGTTTTGTGTGTACTACTGAAATATAAAATACATTAATAAATGAATATACTTTACGTATTTTGAAGCATTGTGTTGAAGAGCTGGCAATCTGTTTTGATGTTGCTGCAGCATTAGTGGTGTGGAGCTGCTGTGTAAGCGTGGTGAATGTGTGCCGTGTAATAGTGTGCGAGACCAAACAATTAGCGTAGTTGTGTACTTCCGCATTGTCGTAAAATGGTGGATAATGTGTGGTATGCGTCTTAGCGGAATATCCGTAGGTCTTTTGTGGAGTTTTGCGAGTTTCTTGTGGTGTTTTGCGTGGTTAGACTGCTGTAGCCTCGTTTTCGTTTTGTTCGGCGGCCATTTTTTCTGTCTCTTAGAGAATTTTTTAGTGTCTAAACTCTTTTTTATTTTGAGTAAAATTTAAGGTGTAAGTTGTTTTTTTGAGGTCCTGGGCGCTCCCTCTTGCTGTAGGTCAGCTTTTTATGTGTGTGCTCTGTGTATTTATTGTGTTTTGATTTTTTTTTTATGTTCGCGAGTTGTGGGCGATTTTTGCGAGGTCGTAATGTGTGTTAACGTGTCTCGTATGTTGTTTGCGTTGCGACGTAAAGTTTGCGAGGGTCGCAGTTGGTGTGTTGTGTTTGCGTTACAACGTAAAGTTTGCGAGGGTTCGCAATTGCCGGCAAGGAGCGCCTTCGCGAGCCCGCAAGCGTGAGCAACGGCACTGGCTGGCTCGCCTGCTCACAACTATATATGTGATCTCTGCAACACATTGTACAGAGATCACAAAACGCCATTCTTTAGTTCTATAGCCCCCCCCCCACTGTTACTATGGTTACCAACCCCTTCCTTCCCTGTTCTTCCTCCTGTGACCTTCTCACCCCGTCATTGGGCCATAACCCCCCACCCCTGGTTATTAGATTATCCAACTCAGATTGACTGTTTATTCGGACTTGATGTTTACAGAAATCACAAAATAAACCTTTTGTCCCACAAGTGAATGAAGTAACTTGTATATAATATTAGCATATCCTCGGGCCTGATTCCAGCACAACTACATTATTCTGATTAGGCCTGAATACTCACAGGTCCGGGTCCTTGGGATCAGGATCAGAGCCCGAGGCCTAACATTATGCAGGTTATTACGTTCATAATAAAATGGTCCTTGAGTTCAGGGCGGTGCCAGTTTGATCTTGGGCCATACAGGCCTTGCTGGTAGGGTTCAGGGGTCTCCCATCATGGCCCCCACAAGCCATTCATAACATATGGAATCAGGACTGGTGGTCTCACTAACCTGACTAAACCCCCCTTTATGCTACTAGGATGTATTAATGGAACACTGTATGTGCCCAAAAAATATTGTGATGCCTCTGCTGGTCCCCGGTGACATCCATGATATATGTTGGTGAAGGTTGTTAGTGTGTAGGAGGTGTGTTTACATTTCTGGAAGAGTGGTGCTTGCATTTGTTTTGCAAGCTGTCTGTTTTTGAGCACGATCAATAATTATCACACACCCTCATGCTCCGGCTACAAAAAAGTGGCGAAACTGGACAGAACTCGTAGAGCAGCACCCCAGACAGGCCAGATCTTCGATTTAATGGTGTGAACACAGGTGAGAAAATGAGAGGCTCCTGTTGAATACTAATTGCCTCACCTTACCTGTCTGGGGTGTCTTGAGGACCAGATCAGAAACCACTGGCATAGAGGGTCTTCAGAATGTCTGACTTTCCACTAGAACAGTGTTCACGCCCTACATCTCGCCCATCTTCTTGGACTCCATCCGTCAGTGTCTCTGCTTTCAGATGTTACCCATGAGCCTTCACTCACTGCATCTCTCCCTTCTCTGTCTGTATATTCTGCTTTCTTTTGTAGCAATGAGCGCACCCGTCTGCAGCTCCGTGGCGTCCTCACCCCATCAACCTCCACTAGAACAGTGTTTTTATGTTTCGTTATTGGTTTGTTACACACCTCAAGTGAATAGTTATAGGGTGAGAGGGAGGTCCAAGGTGAGAAGAATTGGGGTGTAGTTGGTATTTTCCAAATCCGGTTCCATGTACATCCGATGTAGGAAATCCTCTGTACGAATGTTTATATTTATTCACGTAGTCCACTCCCTGCAACTGGACGCTTCTCTGACTAAGCAATGGGCTCTTTATAAACATGGCTTCTTTCCGATTGTGATGTTGACTTTGTGTCTCCTGCTTTTAGCACCACATACATCACATGTCCAGCAGATCCAAAGAAGACCTTGGGAATTAAACTGCCCTTTCTGGTCATGATCATCAAGAACCTGAAGAAATACTTTACATTTGAGGTGCAGGTAAGATATGGAGATGGACCAGAACACAGGTGGATCAGCAGAGAGAACCAAAACCAGACCCTCATAGGACTGAGCTGCCCACCACATCCTCCCACCAATGATACAGATGGGTGGGACATGCAGTCTGTCCCTCTCCAGCATAGACCCAGACACAAGGGAGCTGTGGGTATGAAGTATGAGCGTACAGAATGACACAGTCATGACCCACTCAGGGTGGCATGGACATTGTTAGACTCGCCCACTGCAGATACCTTGATACAGATGGGTGGGACGTGGGTCTTGGAAGCTGTCCCTCCCCTGCATAGACCCTGACACAAGGCAATAGGGTATGGAGTCCATACAGAATGACACAGTGCTAGGGGTCATGAGCGACTCGGGGTGACACGGAGTTGGACCCTTCCACTAGTTATATGAATGGGAGGGAGTTCTAGGACGTGCCGTTTGACCCTTTCACTGCTGGTGACTATACTTGCGTTGTTCCTCCCCAGGTGCTGGATGATAAGAATGTGCGCAGACGTTTTCGGGCCAGTAACTACCAGAGCACGACACGGGTGAAGCCGTTTATTTGTACAATGCCCATGCGCCTCGATGATGGCTGGAACCAGATTCAGTTCAACCTGTCAGACTTTACACGCCGGGCGTACGGGACAAACTACATAGAGACTCTGCGCGTGCAGGTGAGCGAGGACTTGCTATCTTATTGTTCACTCACCAGCAAAAACAATATACTAATGAGTACTAATGAGTGCTGATGATATCACTTACGGTTTCTGTTCCGTCTTGTGTGTCTCCTTTAGATTCACGCAAACTGTCGGATCCGGAGAGTTTACTTCTCAGACCGTCTGTACTCCGAAGATGAGCTTCCAGCAGAGTTCAAACTGTACCTCCCGGTGCAGAACAAGGCAAAGGTCAGACCCTCTCTCTGAGTGAAGCATCATGGGTAACATCAGACAGCACTCGCACTGTGCCCACTCCTACATTAGTGCGTCTCCTTCCTATGAGTTCTAGATCATCACCTTATGTATGTTGGGGCTTCCTAATTCAGTAGTTGGCACCTTGGAACACACAGGCCCCAGTCAGAATTCTGAGGAGCCGTACTGGAAGTAACGTGTGCACATACATGTATTTTCTACTTTTAAGTGTTACCCATGATGCTTCACTCCATAAATCTCTCCCATCTTCTTGCACTCTGCTCACTCCATCCATCAGTGTCTCTGCTTTCAGATGTTACCCATGATGCTTCACTCACTGCATCTCTTCTTTCTCCCCTCACTCCATTTCTGTCTGTCTTTTGCCTTCACACAGCATGACACTTGGAGCATTATTCTCTGTATTTTTTGTTTTCTTTTGTAGCAATGAGAGCACCCGTCTGCAGCACCGTGGCGTCCTCACCCCATCAACCTCCTCCGGAAATAGTATTTTATATATCGGAACAGACCCCTCCTCACGTTCGTTTTATAAATTATGGAGAATTCCTGTCCCTGCAGAAAGTGAGATCTATGTATGTTTTGTAATAAATACTCCTGCACCTATAGCCGTGTGGTTGGTCATGCTTGTCAGTATGTGAGAGGTTAATCTCAGACACATATTGCTCTCTGCCCCATCATGCAGAGCAGAGAACATGAATAGCTTGTGAATGGTGTGATCTTGCGTGTGCAGCTGGTCATATGTGTGGTGACATCATGTGTATTCTGAGCTGGGTATGGATGCAGTATTCTATATCTTAAAGGGCCACTGTAGCACATTGCATGTAAAGTGCATATTTTTATTTGGCATACACTATTAATGTTTTTACTTACTTTTGAATGTATCCGTTTTCTCCTCAAGCTGACAAATATGACCCGTCTAGCTAAGGCTGAGCATGCTCAGAAAAGGGGGAGGAGGCTTTGAACTGTCAGTAGGTGGGGCTAATGGGGAAGCTGCAAGCAGGTTACTATAGAGCTGTTACCTCTGTGGAGGCAGAGCTGATATCATGGGGCAGTACCAATGCCATCGGCCCAACCCCCATGACAGTCCGACCCACAGACAGAGCTGGCCCCCGCCCTGATAGACACAGGTAGGAGGAGAGACACAGCTCTGCTTGAGGGGAAAAGGGCAGAGACTACATGTAAACACACTGCAGGGGTCCTTTAATGTGGATAGTCTCAGCTCTTGTGCCTGATTTGCACCAATTACTACTTGTAAGAGTCTCAGTTTGATGGTTGTCGCGAAGAAATAAGACGTCACCAAGAACTTCTCTTTTTTTTAAATGGGAGTCAGATTGTAGAACTCGCCACCAAAGTAGGTTGTGACAACCAATTCAGTTTGAAATGGAGTTGTATATATTTTTGAATAAAAATGGGCACACAAGGAATGCTGGGTAACAAGAATAGTTGGGGATATTGATCCACAGAATAATCGGGAAAGGATTTTTTTTTTGCCGGATACAATCGTCAATGTATTTAATAAGATGTTTTCTCTTCCTCTTAAGATTATGTTAATTGCGATTAGATTCAAATTGGCTCAGATCTAAAAAGGTTAACACATAACTTAGTTCAGTGTTAATTACAACCTGCAGTGACATAGTGTCTTAGAGTAATGAAGTCTGGGGAGGTGCTGTGTAGTGGGGTCCTCCATCATTAAGCCTAAATATGAGTGTGGTATCTGGTGCCTTCCTCCTTTTGATTCTAGTCAGTCCGTGACCACTGGCTCTAGCCCGAGCGGTGGAGATATACAATGGATATAAAAAGTCTACACACCCCTGTTAAAATGTCAGGTTTCTGTGCTGTAAAAAAATGAGACAAAGATAAATCATTTCAGAACATTTTCCACCTTTAATGTGACCTATAAACTGTACAACTCAATTGAAAAACAAACTGAAATCTTTTAGGTAGAGGGAATAAAAAAAATAAAATAATATGGCTGCATAAGTCTGCACACACTTAAACTAATACTTTGTTGAAGCCCCTTGTGATCAGTCTTTTTGGGTATGAGCCTATCAGCATGGCACATTGTGACTTGGCAAGATTTGCCCACTCTTCTTTGCTCTGTCAGATTGCGAGGGCATCTCCTGGGCACAGCCCTCTTCAGATCACAATCGGATTCAGGTCCAAAACTTCAATCTTCTTCTGGTGAAGCCATTCCTTTGGTGATTTGGATGTATGCTTTGGGTCGTTGTCGTGCTGACAGATGAAGTTCCTCTTCATGTTCAGCTTTCTAGCAGAAGCCTGAAGGTTTTGTGCCAATATTGACTGCTATTTGGAACTGTTCATAATTCCCTCTATCTTAACTAAGGCCCCAGTTCCAGCTGATGAAAAACAGCCCCAAAGCATGATGCTGCCACCACCATGCTTCTCTGTGGGTATGGTGTTCTTTTGGTGATGTGCAGTGTTGTTTTTGCGCCAAACATATCTTTTGGAATTATGGCCAAAAAGTTCAACCTTGGTTTCATCAGACCATAACACCTTTTCCCACATGCTTTTGGGAGACTTCAGATGTGTTTTTGCAAAATGTAGCCTGGCTTGGATGTTTTTCTTCGTAAGAAAAGGCTTTCGTCTTGCCACTCTACCCCATAGCCCAGACATATGAAGAATACGGGAGATTGTTGTCACATGTACCACACAGCCGGTACTTGCCAGATATTCCTGCAGCTCCTTTAATGTTGCTGTAGGCCTCTCGGTAGCTTCCCAGACCAATTTTCTTCTTGTCTCTTCATCAATTTTGGAGTGAGCTACAGTTCTTGGTAATGTCACTGTTGTGCCATATTTTCTCCACTTGATGATGACTGTCTTCACTGTGTTCCTTGGTATATCTAATGCCTTGGAAATTCTTTTGTACCCTTTTCCTGACTGATACCTTTTAACAATGAGATCCCTCTGATGCTTTGGAAGCTCTCTGTGGACCATGGCTTTTGCTGTGGGATGCGACTAAGAACATTTCTGGAAAGACCAACTAGAGCAGCTGAACTTTATTTGGGGTTAATCAGAGGCACTTTAAATGATGGCAGGTGTATGCTGACTCCTATTTAACACGATTTGGAATGTGATTGCTTAATTCTGAACACGCTACATCCCCAGTTATAAGAGGGTGTGCTGACTTATGCAACCACATTATTATTATTTTTTTCTTCCCTCTACCTAAAAGATTTCAGTTTGTTTTTCAATTGAGTTGTACAGTTTTTAGGTCACATTAAAGGTGGAAAAAGTTCTGAAATGATTTATCTTTGTCTAATTTTTTTACAGCACAGAAACCTGACATTTTATATTCACTGTATCTATTTACATAACAGGAGCATCTCAAGGTGGCCACGTGACTCTGGGAATTTATAAACACATTCCATAAATAATCAGAGAATGACCTAACCTGAATAGGATTGTTCTATGTACATAGCCCACTCAGAGAGCAACCTTTTTTATGTCATTTTTGCCCTTCACAGGGAGAAATATCCTGTAGTATATCAGTCTCTGTCACTGCAGCGATCCAGCCCCAAAATACCAGGCAATTCTACCCTGAACAGGAGAAATGGCAAATCAGACGTACGTTTTACCCTGCATTGGGCCTTGTCGGTGAGGTGGACTACTTGCTCACTGTGCTTTCGAGGGTAGAGCTGCACCTCACTGATGAGGCCCACAGAGGCCAAAACGTACATCTGGGGTTTGCTGCTTCCCCTGTTCAGGGTAGAATTGCTTGGTATTTTGGGGCTGGATCACTCTAGTAAGTGGGATCAGACTGATTTACTAAAGTATATTTCTCCCTGTGAAAGGCACAAAGGGAAGTTGAAGGTTATTTCATCCTCTGATCTGAGCTTCTCGATTTTTATTTTTTGTCTGTTATCAAAATGAGAACACAATAAAAAAACTCTAACTTGTCTAAAATACCTGGAAGAAGAGCACAGAAGAAATGCAAAGACGAGCAAGAAGGCGTGTTGCACCTGCAGATGTCCGGTGTCAGAACAGTGGGGCGTGTTCAGTGAGAAGAGCAGAGAGAGACATCACTTAATACCCATTGGGTCAGTGAATATCATGGAGACGCCTGGTACTAAATGCACAACCCCAGAAATAGAGGATGCTGAGCCTCTGTACTCTGTACCCAGCTTCACTATGAACCCACAGTGTTTTAACATAACATTTGGGGATATCGATAAGTTACTGTGGCACAGCAGGGCGGTTTGTGTCCTACAACATCATGGATGAGGGCTTACGATGGATTCCATGCCATGGAGAGGATCATGCTCCTTTAGTTAGAAGCACAGGGGTGCGCCCAAGGTGCCAAGACGTGCAGCTTATTCTCTACAGAAATAAGAAACAGAAGACCTGACATACATGCTAGGGCCTACCATTCCTTCCAGTGATTTCCATTAGTCTTTAATATCATTCCTGGGTGCTCGCTGCCCGCTGAAATGATGAGGGTTCTCTGTTTACATCAAAAGTTGGAACATGTAGGAAGTTGGGACAACCTGGCACCTGCATCGGTTGGGGTCTTCCCTCTATCATTAGGCCCAATACATCCTATAACCCACAAGAGCCATTATCCCAGCCTCAGGGACTGCTCCTTCTTTCATTACCTGATGGAGTGAGGGACTTGTGGGGATGTAGACCATGACTGGTCATCCACCAGCCCTAGAACTATATGTGATGCAATATGTATATTATTTGTGTGTGTGTACACACACACGCGCATACGCACGCACAATACATTCCTGGAGTTCTACAAGATTCCGCCATGTTTAGGGAATAATTTCACGTTATGTAGTCACCAACAGGACCGATGGTTTATACAGATTATGATGTCAGAATAAAAGGCAGTGACTTTTAATATAAACAATAAAAAGAAAACATTTATAGACACAATATAATTATATTATTATCAGTATAGTAGGATAAATTATCAGTTTATCATTACCAGAGATACTCTGTGTTATAAGGACTTGGCAGGTCCTGGGTGTTCCTATATGACACACACGGGTGCCCTGGCAGGACCCATGTCCTACTATAACAGGCTATACCATCCTTATCATATATCATGCCATATTGAACATGCTATTTGTTACGGACACATAGAGGAGTAATAATTGTACCCAAACACATGTCCAACACGCCAAGACCGGAAGATAGTTCCAGATAGACCACTCGCCATATGTATACCTCATACTTGTGTGTATTCGTCTGCGACTGAAGCGGTTGTGCGGCCCCCACACTCTGTTTTTGTCTGGTTCTGGACACTTTATTTTCTGCTATCCCCCACGATTAAGAGGCGACACAAGCAGAATTAGCGGTTGTAGTTTAGGTGGAATTTGTAATATTTGATGATTTTGTATAGAATTATTTACTTACTCTGTAAGTGCACAAAGTTCTGCCTCTTCATAAATGTATAAAATTGTTCTTTTATACTTGTAATTAGCATCTCGAAGAGGTTTTGCAGTTTATGGAATATTCTGCATTTCCAAGATGTTTTGTGTGGGAATTATCCATAATCTTCTCCTGGAAAGGGAGATCCACCGGGACGTGATATCAAAAGGCAGAGAACAGAAATAAATATCTGATGATTTGTGGGATGTGAAAGTGCTAAATGCCATTCCTTATAACGTTCCAGGAAATCCATCCATCCTTACAGCCTGGTAAAGATAATGTTTTGGCATTTCTGGGTAACAAGAACGGATTGCACAATTTATTCATATATGGCCATTTACAACTGTATTTATAGATATTTAACAATTCCTTAAAGGACCAATTACAAAGAGCTCTCTATAGAGAAGGCTGGAGCAGAACAAACCTTTATTACATTTTCCTGTATATTTATACAGATAATATGAATGATCTTTTAGTGACACAGAAAGCTCAGATCTATCCACCAGGTGAATGGAAATGTTGGGGGTTGAGTGGAGCCATCAAGAGGAGGTGGCAAATGGGACCCCGAAAGTTAGTCTTATTTTATGTGACGTGAATAGGGAAGTAATAGGTGGTTTAGTTATACTTGGAAGTATAGAAAGTAATAGTAGTATGAAAATGTTATTACTACTCTTCAATGAGGCCTAAATATGGAGCAAGGTAATTCTGACTGAGGTGAGTTTAGAATACGTTTGAGTTAGGGCGGGTATAGGATCGCTTCTGAGGTTGAGGGTGAACTTATAAATATCATTATGGTTTAGAACGATTGACCTTATTATCCTTTATTTGTAACTAGCTACACGCCCGTATACAATGACGGGAATAAAACGTTAATCCTGGCAATGAAGTTTGCCACCCAATGTGAGCACCTTCACCGCTCATTGATAGCCCCGTCTACTTCCTCCCATATGTCTCATTTCCCTCCTCCTCCTCCCCCTTCTCCCTTTTTTCCTCCCCCTCAGCGTGAGTTCACAATATGTGGATTGCCTCTGATGTTGAGACAAACAGTAAACTTGTAAATACTAAATATAATTTGATGTGGAATAAATAAGAATATCTCTGGTTAAAGGAGTAAAAATAAATAAAAAATGATAACTTGACTTTTGGCGTGAGGGGAGTATGGAAACTTGTGAAATGAAAGGGTGTAAGCAATAAATTAATGGGATGAGGTCATAGAAGAGTAAGATAATGAGTCACGATTTGAGTGTCGGTGAATAAATGCAAGAGTCTGAAAATATTATTGCAGTTGCTTGAGACAAAACACAGAAATAAGACAAGTATATTATTGTCTGTTATGAGGGTGAACTTGTGAGTACCAATTATAATTTGGTTAAAGAGTAGAAGCAAAATGCTGATGGTTTGAATGTTTCCAGATGCGATGGGAACTTATGAATTGAAAGGGTAAAGTTTTATGTTAATTAGACAACGGGTTGAAAGGAGGCGAGGACACTGGATTGGAGAGGACACTGGATTGCTTCGAAGATGTCGGATTACTAAAACCCCATATCTCTCCGACCACTTGAATCTTACATGGCATCCACTTCAACTGATTTTTATAAAGTATATTTTCTGATTAAGGTTTAGTGATAGTGCAAGTTTACTGCCGGACATCTTGTGTGGTCAGAAGAACTAGTTCTGTTCACAAATAATTTGGATGTTTTTTTCTTTTTGGCGCTGCCGGACAGCAGCATTTGGTTTCTGGTAGTTGGTGGACATGGAGATCATTTGGGATCAGAGCGGATGTTACTTGGTTATTTTATTCAATGGTTTGTTTGAACCGATGTGCAATAGATAAAAGGTGAGAACCGCGGAGAACTCAATGTGTAATGAGGGGAGCGCTTCAGGTGGCCGGCTGGCGGCTGCGCTCAGGTTCCCAGTGTGAATCATCTGGTCAGTCCTGTAAAATTATATTATTTTTATATATATATATATATATATATATATATTTATATGATCTATCTATATATAGTGCTCTGTGCTGGGTAAGTAATGACAACGTGTGCAAATAAATAAGATTAGGAATTAGGCTTACAAGTTGAACAGGGAGTAGATTCAATTCAATAGACCATAAAAGAAAAAAGATATCTGGAGCATCAAACAAATGAACGAAATAAACGTGAACCGGCAACAACAACAAACAACTCGAATCAGTATGTAATGAAAGGTGACCAATAGATGGCGCTGTTGGCCCGCTGGCCTAAGCTCCTGAAGGTTTGTGTAGATTCTGGATTCTACCTCAAGGTGTGATGTCACTCGTGCACCTGTTTTTATGTTTGACCACATGGTTTGGACAAATAAATCCCTTGTAAAGTGAAATTTCAGTTGATGAACACATTATCTGGGACTATTGTTTTCTGAGCTGAGTAGACAAAAGGATTGTAAGGATAGATTTTGAAAGTGACTGAAAACAAAACAGAAGCATGACCTGAACAGTTTTAATGGATAAATGAAGTTGTAATGCGTGTAAATAATAAGGAAACGTTGGCTTTTGATTATTGTATTGATACTAGGATGTAATAGCAAGGTTTAGTCCAAAAAGTGATCTAAGAGAATGATATAATCTGCTTGTTATACCAAATGGTGGAAGCAAAATGGATTTCTAGGCAAGTTGAAAATGCTGTCAAGAAGTATAATTTTAGGAATAATTCTAGAGCTCCGAGTCAGGTTAAGAAAACTTTGTAAAAGAAAATCTGTTGTGTGAAGAAGCAGGATTTGAAGATGAAGTGGTTACAAGAGTCTTGTAATGAAACATTAAAATGATTGTATGAGAGAGAAAAACATGAAATAGTAAAGTTTTTGGTTAAATAAATGGACAATGCGGCCGATAACGATAGAGCAATGATAATATTGAAATGAAGAGAAAAAATGTTGAATATATACAGGGGACCCTCGATTCTCGCTGTCCTCGGAAGTCGTCATTTTCGGAACTCGACACGGCGGACTGGGAAGTCAACGCTTGCTTGACACTTGAGGCGCTCGTGACATCCTCCATCCTGTCTTTCAGGAAGTGAAATAAAGTTCTGTACTGTGGCGTAGCGTAGTTTGTGCCTACAAGAGCAGCCGTGCATGCAAAAGCCGCCTGTGCCTACAAGGACCAAAGTGCAGCTTTTTAAAGCAATAATCTGTCTCTTCCTTCTTCTCTCCATTGCCACCATCAAGTCCTCTCAGTACAGTTACATTCTATGTTATTTGATTGGTAATTATTGTTTTTTCTTTATGTTGGTTTAGTTTAAAAAAAATGTGAATAAAAAAAAAACAAATAAAAAAAAAAAACAAATAAAAAAAAAAAACAAGACCAACAGTTCAAACTAAAATGTGAAATCTCAGGGGCACGGAACATTGTATATATTGATTCCTCTGGGAAAATACTACCTTGGAACTCAAACTGCCGTCAGGAATGGATTAACTACGAGAACAGAGGTACCATATTATAGGAAAAGAAACAATACCATGACCGTGTGATGGAATAAAATATGCAGCAACATGAAAGGAAAAAAATGCCTAACTGTAGAGAGTTTGACACCTTGCGGTATGTTCCTTGGGAGTCTTCAGGCAAAGCGATTAGAGACGCAGTATAAGCACTTTCCTTTAGACTGATCGCTCACAGAGTGCGACATTCTGATCTCGGATACACACGAAGTTACTGAATAACGGCACATACATGTATTGAAAAACAAACATGTTTAATCACATGTGCACATGTTTAAAGGCTTGTGTTGTACCATTCTAGTAAGGCATCCGTGGTGCTCTCAATACAATCTAAAACAGACAGCAGACACAAAACTAAAAAACATTCACACATAACAGACTGTGGCCTCTAGCCACCACACGGGGGAATTAAAAAGATGCCCAGAATTAAGTGGAACAGCAGCATCCAAACATGGAGGTGGAGAGGGGTTTCTTACTCCACTCTATCACTGATCGAGATCTTGGTATCTTCACAGACTCCTCCAGACTTGAGAGGATGACGATTGGAGAAAGAGTAGGTTATTGGGTCAAGAGTCTGGATAAAGTTGCCCACTGGCTTAAAAGGGAGATTGGAAGGAGTAGCCCATCTGCTTTTAAACATATGGAGTTTAGGTAGAGGAGCTCATCAGCTCTGGAAATGTAGGGAGACTGGACGGAAAAGCTCATTGGATTGGGAGTCTGGACGCAAAAAGGACATCTCTGGCGACTCATTTTGAGTGTAGACGGAGACGGTCATCTTATTGGAACGGATAGGAGGTGAAGATCCCTGGGCAGGAAGTGAAAAAAAGTTCCCTTCACAATGCCACTTTCGTCTAGGTCATCAGTATGCTACATGATTGCATCGATTCAGTCGCTGGCAGAAGGAGGATTCAATCCCATCTATATCCTCCAGTAAATGGGCATACTACAAGATGGCAGTCAGGGGCTTGTACCATGGTTCAGGATATAGTAATCATGCACGTACATGAGAACAGCGATGGGTTGTCCAATGATCAGGGAGATCCACACAGCGGCATTGCCGTAATTACCTCGAAGAAATCGTCCTACAAACCAGGCCAGAGGGATCTGTAGAAAATTAAGGAACAGTAAAGACAGCATTTAGGAACATTAAGGTGGGCACGAGAGCAAGAAAGGAGTCGGAGAGAATAGAGATCCTTATCCCTTGTTAAGGTAGTGGTGAGGTAATCAAATAAAGCAGAAGTTGGCATACCTGTGACATCATACCCATAAATGCCCAAAGCCGGAACATCTTCAAGGGAACACTGACAAGGTACTGTAGGGGAAATCACAGTAATGGCAATTCAATGGTGGAGACATAAGATGTGTACATATAAAAGTAATATTTTAGGATTAATGCATGCCCCCCCCCCCCCCTGAATTCTTTATACATGGATTGTTTAAAATAAAATAACCAGTTTAAAATAACCACATTAGCGGCGTGACCTCCCACGAATACATCCCGCTGTGCACAGTGCGATAATGTAATTTTACGCAAATGCACATTGAATGGCCATAGTATCTATACCAGCCGACCACTAACCTCATGGAAGAAAGCAGATGCCATGAACACCGCTGTCTGTGCTGTCCACTTGGACACTCCACGTCTCATCATGGGTTTGTAGAAGTGTCTAAGAAAGATGAGAGACTGGTCATCTCGGGAAAGAAGAAGGTGGCCACCTTACTTCTCATGGGATGCTCTCCAACCTAATTAAGCATGTCTACTCCTTCCATGTACCCTGTCCCACAACAGTACCCCTTCTCTTATTACCTCAAACACCACTTGTGCACAGGGATGTTCCAGTTCTGCCAGAAATAGGTAATGGTTTCAGAGTTCCTGGGAGAAAGATTGTCCATGATGAGAAGCCTCTAATGGATGCCTTACAGGGCATTAGTATAACAAGACATTAAGTAAGACCTGCTCCCCACTTACCACCAGTCCCTGTAAAACTCACGATCTCCAAAACGCATGAGTTCAGCCACAAAGTTCATGGAGGAATGGAAGAACCAATAAAAGAAAATCAACCAGATGAGGTGGTTGGGGACCTGGGGGTTAGAGAATCAGCGTGGTGAGGGGAGTCGCTGTGCAAAAAGGCAAGGGAGGTAGAGAAGTGAGGGAAGCCATGACGGGTGAGGGGCAGGAGGAAAGCAAAGATGGACAAGAGTAAAACTAAATGTCTTTACTTACAGCTAGTTTAAGAAGGCGCTCAATAATTCGGGAGTAATCCATGTCCTGAAGAAGAGAGAGTTGATAAAAGTCACATCAAAGTTCTTTATGGTGTTTTGTATGATCCTCATGAGCAGAATACCACCAGGACTCGCGTGCAGACAACACGAGTAAAGCTCAGTTCAATCACCCGTACAAATAAACTCACCCGAAATGGCTTCATAGAGTTTTGGATTGTGGGTACCATCCACTGAAAGAAACAAATACCTGAAATCATCACCAGCATACGTCTGAGAGCCGTTATATAGTGCGTATAAAAGAAGATTCGAAGAAGTCTCAGTACAACTGTGCATGTAGCATTTCATAGTTGCATAGTATTGGAGTAAAGACTTTTATTTCATCAAGTTCAACCTTTTTATATCTCTTCTGATCCTTTTAATACGTGGATTATTTGTTAATATTGTTAATTGATCCAGAGGAACCCAGACAAAAAAAAAAAAAAAAAAAAAAAAACTTTCCTTCCTGACCCAAGATACTGGCGATCGGACTCCTCCCTGGATCAATATTCCCTCGCCAATTATCCAGTATCACACTGAATGCACTTTTTATTGATATAAAATCCGCTGTCACACCTCCTTTGGTAGAGAATTCCACAGATTAACCACCCTTACTGTGAAGAACCCTTTTCTTTCTTTAAGGTGGAATCTTTTTACTTCTAACCTCAGGATGTCCTCTTGTCAGTTGGAAACCTCTTGGCACAAAAAGCTCCCGTGACAAATCTTTATACTGACCCTGGATGTATTTATATAAGGTAATCATATCTCCTCTTAGGGGCCTTTTTTCTAGAGATAATAAGTGTAATTTGGTTAGTCTTTCTTCATAACTTAGCCCCTCCATTCCCCTTATTAGTTTTGTTGCCCTCCTCTGTACTTTTTTCAGCTCTAAAATGTCCTTTTTATGAAGTGGTGCCCAAAATTGTCCTCCATATTCCAAATGAGGGCGTACTAGAGATTTGTATAGTGGCAGAATTATATTTGCTTCCCCGGCTTCTATACCCTTCCTAATACATGCTAATATTTTACTTGCCTTTGCAGCCGCTGCTTGGCTTTGAGCACTGTTACCTAGGTGGTTGTCCACAAGCACTCCCAAATCCATTTCTATCGCGGATTCCCCTAGATTTGCTCCATTAAGATTATAGATTGCACGGCTATTTTTCCTTCCCAGATGCATAACTTTACATTTATTCATATTAAATCTCATCTGCCATTTAGATGCCCATTTCTCTAATTTATGCAAATCTCTTTGGAGTAAAAGTACATCATTATCTGATTTAATCACCTTGCAAAAATGGAGACACTACTTTCGAGTCCTACTTCAATGTCATTAATAAATATGTTAAAAAGGAAAGGACCTAATACTGAACCCTGAGGAACCCCACTTACCACATTAGTCCAACCCTTTGCTTCCTGTCTTTTAGCCAGCTCTCGATCCATGAGCAGATATTTACTGCAATTCCTTAGTTTGCACAATAGTCTTCCATGTGGCACTGTATCAAAAGCCTTTGCAAAATCCAAAAAGACTACATCCACTGAGTTGCCTTGATCCAGGTTCCTACTAACATCCTCATAGAAACTAATTAGTTTGGTCTTACATGACCTATCTTTCATAAATCTGTGTTGACTGCTATTTATGATCTTGTTCAAATAGACATATTCTTGTATATTATCCCATTTTAACCCTCTAAAAGCTTCCCCACTACAGAAGTGAGGCTCACTGGTCTATAATACCCCGGATTTGCTCTTGCTCCCTTTTTAAATATAGGTATCACATCAGCTTTTCTCCAGTCATCTGGTAGAGACCCTGTGTTGAGTGAATCTTGAAAATATAGATATATTTGGTTTGGCTATTACAGAACCCAGTTCCCTCAGTACCCTTGGATGTATTCCAACAGGACCTGGTGCTTTATTAACATTTATTTTTTCCAATCTCTTTTGGATTACTTCCTGTGTTAACCAATTATTTAGTGATGGTAGTGTAGCCCCATTATGTTGCCGCGACCCAACCACTGGTACCTCCCTTGTGTATAACGAAGATAAGAACCTATTTAGCTCATCTGCCTTTTCCTGGTCACTAATTATCAGACTGTGTCACATTGTAATGTTCCTATAGCTTCCCTCCTGGCCTCCTTACCAGTAATATATTTATACACATGTTTAGGGTTAGTCTTACTCTCCTTACATATAACTTGTCATTTTATATGTTAGCCAGTCTAATAGCCCCTTTGCTGCCTTGGTGATTTCCCTATAGTCACAATATTCAATATAAAACATATTAAAAACAACAATGTCCAGTTTGTCCTGGTTTCTGCAATTCTTTGGACCAACACGTCTGTGTACAACTTAAATCTGTCTGTGGCAAGAAAGATGGAAGGAAACCACCCTGTTTCGCATTGTATGTGCCTTACACGCAGACTCGATTGATAGGAGTGCCGAAGTCTGACAGATAAGGAATATTTACCTTGTACAAACTGAGCACCATTATATATATATATATATATATATATATATATATATATATATATATATATATATATATATATATATATATATATATATATATATATATATATATATATATATAAGAGACGGATGAGAACATAGAAATACAATGAAAAGCAAAGTACATAGAATGGAGGATTTCTAGGTCTTATGAAGGTCTAGTAGATGTATATCAAATAAAGAAAATAATTGTTATACTGTATGTTTATAGCAGATCTTTTTTAATCATTTACCAAAAATCTTTGTCGCTCCACCAAACTCTCCATTACCTGAGGTATGAGCTCCCTGTCCGGGGATCTTGGGTTCTGATGCTTTGTACGAACCATAATAATATTATATCTATAAGTCATTCTTGCTTTGTACCATAAGTGGATCTTACACTTCCGGTGGGTCCTTTTGTTCAAATCACAAATAAGAGTTTTTAAAAACAAAGGCTCATTTTTATGGAAGGGATGTTTTTTTCAGATTAATCATTTTTTGTTTCAAATATCACCATTAAATAGATTTGTGCGACAGCTGTGGGGTCGGCGCCTCTCACGCCTTGTATTGGACACAATGTAGTGTAATAAAGCGCTCCTGCCATGTGATTAGTATCTCGCGCACGTCACAACGGACTAGTGTTGCTCAATGGAGGCCCCCAGAACTAATACAACAATCAATGCTGAGCATCTCACACACACACTTAATACTGAAGGAACCTCACCTGCTGGATCAGGCCAACCAGAAGCTGCATGATGAAGAGCTGCAAACAGGAGGGAAGATACCCAGTATTACTATATAGAGCGATACAAGGGGAGGGTAAGAAAGAACGCAAGTCTGACAGGTGACAAACAGTATAAGGTAGAAGACTGGGCATGTTCAGTAATGGAGAGAGTATAGTGACAGCATTAGATATTTTGGTCTTATCCTTGGAGCACATTCCTCCCACACCCACTCTACCTCCCAGCAGCCTCTAGCTACCATCTCACCATCTCCAATAAACGTCGCAGTAGGAATCTCTTACGGATCCTTGGGGATCTGGGGAAGTTTAACTCATAGCAGAGTGTGGGAGCACATACAAAATAATACATATCTGGGGAAAAAAAGAAAGAGAACATGGTCACAGGAGCCTCACTTAATGACATGGAGACAGAGGAAGACATTCTGACCTCGGTGTGTCAGGTTTCCTGGGTACGACACTTCCTTCTGTCCTAATTCTCCATTGGCTTTCTTCATCAGGGGGACTGGAAAAAAACACAAGAAAACAATGATTGGATCAAGAGGATGAGGGCAAAGAAATCTGATTCCAAGAGGGGCAGAAGGGTGAGGGAGCTGGAACACAAGGAATCCTGTAGAGCAATAATGTTCAGAAGACCATGTAGGTTCTGATTCAACTATGGGATAAGCATAATATTGGGTTTTATCTCATTCACTTCCCCACATACTATATTATTTTTCCACTAGGGACCACTTACAAGTTATTGGTCAAGGTGGCCAATAATTCATTTGTTGCTGGATTAACTTTATAGACACATATTAAATGAATCTGATATGAAAATGTATATCAAGTTCTCTTCGAGGGCGATGGCACAATATGGGAGAATGTGTGTGCCATCTCTCACCAGATTGAGAACGACCCAGCGCCCGGGTCTGCGCCAGCCTCCTCTCTCTGCACCATCGGTTCACATCCTTGTAAGAGAACAGCTTGAGGAAAAGGACCGTGTAAACACTCAGCGCAAAGATTCCACCCACTGAAAGACAAAAAGGATCATGCTCAGCAACTCCTACCAACACCTGATTGAGAAAGGGATGGGGTGAGAAGGATGAGAATAAAAGGAAGGATAAGAACGGAGAAAAGAGGGGGAAGGAAGGACGATGTCATGACCCAGGGATGAGGGGCCTCGGGCACCCCAAGACTCTCCTAATGTAGCTTATAGGAGCAATCTCCAGGTTGTGATTTTTCTGTTCAAACTCTCAGCATCTCCAGAAATCACAGGTTCTTACTAATTTATTAACAAAAATTATAAAGCAACTTTCCCTGTCCTTTATATAGGATAGCCCAGAACACAAGAAATAGAACGGACGCTCCCTTGCTTAGAATGTCAGAATCAGAATGCCTTTATTTCTCGGACACATATTTAATACAGCACCAAAAGAATCCCCCCCACATGGCCCCCAATGCTTCCCCTCCCTCTACGAGGGGTCTGGAAAGTTCCCATGGTGTTATTACACATTTCTTAACACTCTCTCTCGCTCTCGTTCATCCACGTCTTCAGATCCCAGACCTGGGGATTTGCGGTTAGGTGGAGCGTATCACTTTATCACACGAGAGAGAAGGAGTAGAAGCATCTGGGGATTCCACATCAGCACCAGAAGGACAGAGATAGTTTATGTCCTAGCGCCTACTGCGGAGCTCAAATACCTCTTTAAACGTTATACATAAAAACAACCTGTCATAATCCTTACAAGTCGAGCCTTTGATATTATCAAGCCAACGAGTCCCAAATAACAGGGTCGCTTGTGGCGTTCATGGGAGTCCCAAAATGACAAACAAGTTATAAACCCAGGGAATGCAAAAATGATTATTATTTTGAGTTATTTTTTAATAAATTTGTTGTAATTTCCCAAATTCAACCCATTTTTGGCTGAACAGATTTGAGTTGACAGTTTGCACTTTGAGTTCTGTCTCAGAACTCGGGGTACTGGCTGGAGCTCGTCCATCCTGAGACTTTTGGCTTCAATGATACAACTAAGCTTGAAGTTCACGGAACTGATCCGGTCCATTGACTGACACCAGCTCTGAATGGAAAGATGGAAGTGTTTATACACATAGGAGCCTTCATCAACTATAGATGGCTGACTTTATTGCCACCAATACTGTCCTACAAGGTCAGTCAACCATGGCCCTGCTTGCCAGAGAAGACCATTGTGAGATCCCAGCTGCCCAGATGTCCTTTCACGGTTTATATTTCCAATACAGGACATGAGTTCATTGGGCATGTCTGCTAGTGTACCAATGGAAAATAATGACACAATATATTATTTGGCCTACAAGATACTATTGAGTAGGCACCAAGACGGTATGCAAAACTTGTCCATGACGGACCTCCCTTCCCCTCCTTGACTGCCAAGAAAGTGGTCAGGCAGAGTTGGGAGAATGACCCTCTGGATCTGGGAGAGATCAATCAGTATTTTGGAAAAGTTCATTGTACAGGGTCAGCAGCACTCGAGGGCAATTATCCAGAACTAACTTTAGTAATATAAAACAATTCCTATGAACAATGTTTAAGAGATCCCATCGGAATATTGTTTGCTCAAGACACTAACTTATTGAATATATCCACTGGTGCTACAGTTACAAGCCAGCTGCAAGGGCTCCTGGGAGATCCCTTCTCAGGTCCCAAGTGTTGCTCAGGAAGGTGGAGGTAAGCTTTGCATTTAGTCATAGTATAGGGTACAATAAGAAATCTCTTGTGTAGACATCTGCAGAAAGAGTCCTCCGGAAATAGTAGGTTCAGAGCAAGTCCTGACCACATGAGGAACCACGAGCCGCAGCTCATCTCCGTCACACAGTTAGAAACAAGAGAATAATGCGGCAAGAAGTGGAACTACATCCGTAGGGCTACCACCTGGGCGGGGGGCAAGTCCTCACTGCTGAGACTTCGGACTCAGCGTTCAAAGCTTAGTTGGAAAAGCTCCCAGTATCCCCTCTGTAACGATGTTATCTACAGCTCGCTGGCTATGTGTGGGTCACCTACTACTGCTCTCCTAACCATATACACTGACTGCTCCACTCCGTTTACTACAAAGTCACCCTCTAAACCGCTCTCCCTGGCGCATTCCCATCTACATTTTCTTTATTTTATTATAATGTAACATTTTACAAAGCCATTAAACCTAAACTCACATCTTAATATTGATCTTATTGCACATGAGCAGATTGCGTACACTCGCCCGACTCGCCCTCCGCGGCTTCCTCGACTGGAATAGTTATCTAACGTTAGCTAGTGACACTCTCTGCCAAGTCTAAAGGTCACCCTCCGTAATGCCCCTGTATCTGGCTGCGCCGTGCAAACCACCATGTTATTGTATACATGATACAGTGGGCTTCGTTCATAACCTACCGACCGCATGGGTTAAAAAAAAATAATAATAATAATAGAACAAAGGCGAGAGGTTTAGAGGTCGGCTGAGGTCGCCCTAATGCAGAGGTCTCCTACGCCAATAAAACATCACATACACACCGAGTAATCAGATATGTGATATAAACAGCCATAAAAGGCTCATACTGGTTATTGCCTATTACAATATTCCTCTAAATACAGATGAAAGTGATACGTCATACTCATCTAGAACACACATGCACTATTAGCATGTCCCTGCCCAGATTCCCAGAGTGCAGTGCAATAACTTTCCCTTGGAATATAGTCCAGCCATCAGTCATTACCTGAAGTGATAGACGGCACAATGAGTACCACCAGCACAGGACAGAGCAGGATGGAGCCCAGGAGGAGTGCGTAGAGAAAAAGTCCAAATCGCTCAGAGATCCTCCCCTGTAAGAAGAAGGAAGGAGAACCTGGGTAAGAAATACCACACATATGGCCCTCCCTGTACTGGCAGGACAGGTCGCTTTGGCGGGGGGCCCCTCCCTGAACTGACTGGACAGGTCGCTTTGGCGGGGGGCCCCTCCCTGAACAGGTCGCTTTGACTGGGGGGCCCTCCTTGTACTGGCAGGACAGGTGGCCTTGGCGGGGGGCCCCTCCCTGAACTGACCGGTTGCTTCGTTGGCCTCTGTATTGATGGAGCAAACTCACCGATGCCAATCGCCTCTCCATATGTAACGCAAACAAGATGAACATGTTGGATGCTAAAAAGAAGCAAAAAAAGTGAAACTGATAAAGATGAAGGTGAATAATGAGCAGTGTACAGGAGGTGCCTGGTGTGTAGTAGATTGAACAGTTGTGTTATAAGGTACATGTGAGGTGATCATGTCTGTGTACTAGGGGTCATCCTGAACATTACAATAACTCACCAAGCACGAGGCAGAGTGCTGGCCAGCTATAGGGGTCCTTCACAAACAGAGACACCACCTGGATGGGATCCACCAATATGCCATACCTAGGAGAGACGAGCGGGCAAGTGGAAAATAATCCTCTAGCAAATAGGCCAAGGCAATAAAACTATTTCCTAATGTACCACTTCCCAAAAGGCCAGTGATAACCCCAAAGATCACCCACCCACCCCCCTGAGGTCCCCCACCAGATGCCTCTCCCCATCCTATGCTTACACACGTTAGTGGACATGTTTATTTCTATACACACCATACATCAGAAAGTGTCAGGCAGACACACGTCACTGGACATTCACAGCATTCCATGGCACATCTCTGGTACCGGGTCCGTTGTCCACTGTTGCCCTGGACTAAAGCCTTCATATTCTAGGCAGACATACTATGCTGCCCCGTCTAAGGTCCAGGTACTACCCACCTGCTTCCCCCTCTTCAGAGCTCCAAGCCTCAACCAGTTGGGCCAGAGTTTGGTTATACTCACTTAATGATGTTCTCCAGAAAGAGCCGAGCATTACCCAGAACCTGGGGAATAAATACAGACATTAGTACGGTAATGGCGGAGATCTGACGGCTCACAAGATCAATGACCTCTGAGTTTGGGTCTAGTTACTTCTTCTCCTAAGCATTGCTCCAGAGTGGGGGACAATGCCATATCTTGTAGAAAAGATAAAGCTACAGGTAATAAGTGGGTGAGAAAGGCACACGGGCAGGTCAGGTCTGCTTACTGTAGGAAATGTTAGGTTTTTAAATAAACAGCCAGTTGATAAAAGTACAAAACGATAGTTCTACATTATACCAAATCCGGAACATTTACCCAAATATTTTTTAAAACCTAATTTCTAAGTAAATTTCTTATAATTTAGATATCACAGAATGAACAGTAATTAAGCGCAGTGAAAACTTTCCAACGGACCCTCTAAACCTACCAACGAAGAGGGGCCACATAACATGCAGGTCCGGCACACGCAGGTCCGGCACAGGAGCTACTACACATAACATGCAGGTCCGGCACACGTATCCGGCACACGAGCTACTACACATAACACGCAGGTCCGGCACAGGAGCTACTACACACAACATGCAGGTCCGGCACACGTATCCGGCACACGAGCTACTACACATAACACGCAGGTCCGGCACACGAGCTACTACACATAACATGCAGGTCCGGCACAGGAGCTACTACACATAACATGCAGGTCCGGCACACGTATCCGGCACAGGAGCTACTATACATAACATGCAGGTCCGGCAAAAGTATCCGGCACACGAGCTACTACACATAACATGCAGGTCCGGCACACGTATCCGGCACAGGAGCTACTACACATAACACGCAGGTCCGGCACAGGAGCTACTACACATAACACGCAGGTCCGGCACACGAGCTACTACACATAACACGCAGGTCCGGCACACGAGCTACTACACATAACACGCAGGTCCGGCACACGAGCTACTACACATAACATGCAGGTCCGGCACAGGAGCTACTACACATAACATGCAGGTCCGGCACAGGAGCTACTACACATAACATGCAGGTCCGGCACACGTATCCGGCACAGGAGCTACTATACATAACATGCAGGTCCGGCAAAAGTATCCGGCACACGAGCTACTACACATAACACGCAGGTCCGGCACACGTATCCGGCACAGGAGCTACTACACATAACACGCAGGTCCGGCACACGAGCTACTACACATAACATGCAGGTCCGGCACACGTATCCGGCACAGGAGCTACTACACATAACACGCAGGTCCGGCACACGAGCTACTACACATAACATGCAGGTCCGGCACAGGAGCTACTACACATAACATGCAGGTCCGGCACACGTATCCGGCACAGGAGCTACTATACATAACATGCAGGTCCGGCAAAAGTATCCGGCACACGAGCTACTACACATAACATGCAGGTCCGGCACACGTATTCGGCACAGGAGCTACTACACATAACACGCAGGTCCGGCACAGGAGCTACTACACATAACACGCAGGTCCGGCACACGAGCTACTACACATAACACGCAGGTCCGGCACACGAGCTACTACACATAACACGCAGGTCCGGCACACGAGCTACTACACATAACATGCAGGTCCGGCACAGGAGCTACTACACATAACATGCAGGTCCGGCACAGGAGCTACTACACATAACATGCAGGTCCGGCACACGTATCCGGCACAGGAGCTACTATACATAACATGCAGGTCCGGCAAAAGTATCCGGCACACGAGCTACTACACATAACACGCAGGTCCGGCACACGTATCCGGCACAGGAGCTACTACACATAACACGCAGGTCCGGCACACGAGCTACTACACATAACATGCAGGTCCGGCACACGTATCCGGCACAGGAGCTACTACACATAACACGCAGGTCCGGCACAGGAGCTACTACACATAACACGCAGGTCCGGCACAGGAGCTACTACACATAACACGCAGGTCCGGCACAGGAGCTACTACACATAACACGCAGGTCCGGCACAGGAGCTACTACACATAACACACAGGTCCGGCACAGGAGCTACTACACATAACACGCAGGTCCGGCACACGAGCTACTACACATAACACGCAGGTCCGGCACACGAGCTACTACACATAACACGCAGGTCCGGCACAGGAGCTACTACACATAACACGCAGGTCCGGCACACGAGCTACTACACATAACATGCAGGTCCGGCACAGGAGCTACTACACATAACATGCAGGTCCGGCACAGGAGCTACTACACATAACATGCAGGTCCGGCACACGTATCCGGCACAGGAGCTACTATACATAACATGCAGGTCCGGCAAAAGTATCCGGCACACGAGCTACTACACATAACACGCAGGTCCGGCACACGTATCCGGCACAGGAGCTACTACACATAACATGCAGGTCCGGCACACGTATCCGGCACAGGAGCTACTACACATAACACGCAGGTCCGGCACACGAGCTACGACACATAACACGCAGGTCCGGCACACGAGCTACTACACATAACACGCAGGTCCAGCACACGAGCTACTACACATAACATGCAGGTCCGGCACACGAGCTACTACACATAACATGCAGGTCCGGCACACGAGCTACGACACATAACATGCAGGTCCGGCACACAAGCTACTACACATAACATGCAGGTCCGGCACACGTATCCGGCACAGGAGCTACTACACATAACATGCAGGTCCGGCACACGTATCCGGCACAGGAGCTACTACACATAACACGCAGGTCCGGCACACGTATCCGGCACAGGAGCTACTACACATAACACGCAGGTCCGGCACACGAGCTACTACACATAACATGCAGGTCCGGCACACGTATCCGGCACAGGAGCTACTATACATAACATGCAGGTCCGGCAAAAGTATCCGGCACACGAGCTACTACACATAACATGCAGGTCTGGCACACGAGCTACTACACATAACATGCAGGTCCGGCACACGTATCCGGCACAGGAGCTACTACACATAACACGCAGGTCCGGCACACGTATCCGGCACAGGAGCTACTACACATAACACGCAGGTCCGGCACACGTATCCGGCACAGGAGCTACTACACATAACACGCAGGTCCGGCACACGAGCTACTACACATAACATGCAGGTCCGGCACACGAGCTACTACACATAACATGCAGGTCCGGCACACGAGCTACTACACATAACACGCAGGTCCGGCACACGAGCTACTACACATAACACGCAGGTCCGGCACACGAGCTACTACACATAACATGCAGGTCCGGCACACGTATCCGGCACAGGAGCTACTACACATAACATGCAGGTCCGGCACACGTATCCGGCACACGAGCTACTACACATAACATGCAGGTCCGGCACACGAGCTACTACACATAACACGCAGGTCCGGCACACGAGCTACTACACATAACACGCAGGTCCGGCACACGAGCTACTACACATAACACGCAGGTCCGGCACACGAGCTACTACACATAACACGCAGGTCCGGCACACGAGCTACTACACATAACATGCAGGTCCGGCACACGTATCCGGCACAGGAGCTACTACACATAACATGCAGGTCCGGCACACGTATCCGGCACACGAGCTACTACACATAACATGCAGGTCCGGCACACGAGCTACTACACATAACACGCAGGTCCGGCACACGAGCTACTACACATAACACGCAGGTCCGGCACACGAGCTACTACACATAACACGCAGGTCCGGCACACGAGCTACTACACATAACATGCAGGTCCGGCACAGGAGCTACTACACATAACACGCAGGTCCGGCACACGAGCTACTACACATAACACGCAGGTCCGGCACACGAGCTACTACACATAACACGCAGGTCCGGCACACGAGCTACTACACATAACATGCAGGTCCGGCACACGAGCTACTACACATAACACGCAGGTCCGGCACACGAGCTACTACACATAACATGCAGGTCCGGCACACGAGCTACTACACATAACACGCAGGTCCGGCACACGAGCTACTACATAACTTCTGTAAATATAATGTGTATCTCTATGGAGGACTCCTCCAGATCTTCTGCTCCCAGAATGTCGAGCTGGTTTAGTTTTAGCGTTCATGAGACGCACGATATAGACACTAAAGCCGAGTAGATCCGATGTTATTAATCACAATTTATTACAGACAAATATCACATTAGGTGTCAAAAAGAAATAGGAGCAAAAAATCAAAATGGGAGGAAATTTGGATTAACACATGAAGACCCCAAGACATCCAGTCTCCCAGAGATTCTCCATGGTACGGACTATGTCCAACTGTGGGGCCCAAATACAGATGAGGTGCAAGAGGTTGTAGCGCTGCACAGACTTCCAAACCACCACCATACTGGGCTGCAAAGCTCTGGCAACGCACGGTAAACCACGGACACTACTGCGATATCTTCCTGTCCAGGGCCAACCCCCAACAGCAACAATTACCATCGGCTGGTTACTTTGAGTTTCTGGGAACCATGTCACGGCCACTAGCGCACTGCGCCGTCATGGGATTGACTCTATAGGGCCAGTGTCCGATAAAGAGCAAAAAATAAGAAAAAGGGGAAATACACATATACACACACACATACACACACACACATATACACACACACACATATACACACACACACACATATACACACACACACACATATACACACACAAAACATTTGGACTAAGAGCGTGATTAAACATGATAAAAATGTCCATGAGTAGAGTATCCCAGCAGTAAGGTGTGTGCTGGGGGAGGGGAGCGGGGCCCTTATCTAACTTAAGAAAATGCAACCTTTGGCAGGAGATAAGAGTGTAATAAAGACATGGTCACAGACACCGCTATACAGGGACCCTGCCCTCATGGGTCAGTGTACAGATACCCAGCATTAATATATATATACCGTATTATTATGGAGGGTGGCCAGCATTTCCTCACCCTCCATCACACCCAGCCGCCCTCCTCCATATGACTCACACAATCTTGTCACGCTGAGCTCCCAACAACTCACAACTGAAAGAGCAGGTTTGGGAAGAACATCACAGAACTAGTCCTAGGACTAATAGAAAACCACAAACCAAGGTGTGTGCACTACACAATACAATATGGATATTCACACAATGATTTACACCAAAGGATAGGCCACCCTTAAGGTTGAGTGTAAGGGGAAGGGAATAGTGATACATAGCTAAGGAAGTGGACAACGATCGCCATTACTCTAAAAAAGAAGTGACATCCTGGCTCAGATATCTTCCTCGTATCTCTAATGATGGCTCCACCGCCGCCCTCCAGCACCGCCCCGGGGTTTATTGGTCTATGGATCGCGGTCCTCCCAGGGTCAGTCACCCTCCCCAGCCCATCTCCTACCAGTCCATGGTCAGTCTCTTTATGTACCCATCCGATAGAGGCCACTGCGACCAAATCTCTCGATAGCAACTCCCCAAGACTTAGACCCCATTATGCAAAGGATACTCACGCTTCTCCCAAACCCCCAGGCCACATTATACCCACAAGCCCCCTCTCCAGTGTTCTGATTATAATATCCACCCCATAGTAGATTCATCCTATACCCCACCCAGGGCTGTATATCAGATAAAGTCTTCATGTCCATTCCCATAACAGATTCATCTCCTTACCAGCCCGACCCAAAGCCATAAATGCACTCTACGCGTTTCTTTTAATACTGCGTAGTCGGGCAGTATAGAGACGGGTATGTTTATATAACTAAGGATTTTAAATGAAATGCTGGTGTCCAAGATGCTGTCAATGGGCTGCGCCGCCACCCTCGGTGATCCCCCCACAGGAGGGGGCAGCTAGTCCAATCATGTGGGAGTGTGGCTGGCGAGTGGCTGCAGGTATAAAACCAGCTATAGCCCAACCCGTACACGTGGGGAGCGACCGACCCGCTACGACTGAAGTCCTGTGTGATTTGCAGTTGGGCCCCAACAACTAGCTCCATTCCCAGGGTCTCAGGGTGTGTATCTGGCAGACATTCAGGAATCCGCACCACATGGGGGCCACTTGGTCATGTCCAGACTTGATAGGATTAATCCTCTACAGATAAAGCCATGGTTAGTGGTCAGTGCTCCAGGACCACCCAGAACCCAGTGTGACACACACACACACACGGTGGGCAGCACCCCCTGTCACACACACACACACACACAGAGTGGGGACGGAGGGTTTGGGGGGTTGAGCAGCACAGGAGGTACAGGGGGTCATGTGCAGCATAAACATAATGTGAGGAGACCACTACTGAGGTGTAGGGTGGGGGTAAACAGGTCCATCTCCCACCATCAGACGACAATCCAGATGGTCATTATATACAACGAGCGACTTGCCCGTCAAAAATGACGGGGCAATAAAATTGTAGGGGTACTTCCGCATTCTGTAAGTTAGTGTTGTAAAATGGCGGCGAATGTGTATGCGATAGGCGGGTTGTAGGTCGTCCGGGTTTTTGTAAAAAACGTATTTGCTTTGTGTAATTTTTAGCTTTAGGGGTCGTGTAGCCTCGTTTTCTTCAGCGGCCATTTTTTCTCTTGCTTGGGGGATTTTCGAGTGTCTCAACTTTGTAAATTTGACCGAATTCGAGATTTAAGCCGTGTCCCAGAGGTCCCCCCTTGGTGCGGATAAGGTTTTTATTTGATTTTTGTGTTTTTTAATGTTTGCCGCTGTGCGCGGGTTGTCAGATAAGGTCGTATTTTTGCGACTCCGTAATATTTTTGTTTTAAGTCCTGCGGGTCGTAATTTTTTGTGTAAGTCCATAGTTCGTCATTGCGTGTTTTTTTTCTTCAAAGCCCCGCTTGTGTGATCGTTTGTAACCGGTTGTGAGGCAGCGTAGAGCCTCCACCTCCGCAAATGCAGCCGCTCGCTTTGCAAGGGTCCACATTTGCGGTCCGAAAGTCGTAAGGATGAGCGCCTATGGCGCTCATCTCCACCAGCGCAAGGAGCACCTATGGCGCTCATCTCCAGCAGCGCAAGGAGCACCTATGGCGCTCATCTCCAGCAGCGCAAGGAGCACCTTTGGCTTCGCGAAGGCCACAGTTGCGGTGAGCTTGCTATGCGAGCCCGCAAGCGTTAGCAACAACCTGCATTGCTGACAACTACATGTGTGATATGAACTAAAAGTCACCAAACATTCTTGATAAGACCCCAGGGGGTGTGTTAGGGGCTCCCCCCTGCCCCAACCTAGGGATTGTGTTACAGGCCCCCCCGGCCCCCACAGTGATAGTGTTAGAGATGTCAGGGTTGTCCTCTACACAATGGCTCCCGTACTCACCAGCATCACCACGCACCAGTTGAGGATCCCCCGGTAGTTGCTGTACCCACTCGCTGAGCTGAGAAGAGATTCCTGAAGCTTATGGCATCTGTGGGGAGAACAGAGACAAGTCACGGGGGGGACAAAGAAGGCTGCGGGCGGGGACGACAAAGGAGGCTGCGGAGAGGAGCAAGCGAGCGGGTAACAGATCTTTAACAAGATTAAATGGAAGTGCAGGATAACCCTCCATGACAAGTAAAATCTAAGCAATGTCTGTATCCTCTCCAAAGATGGGGTGTTCCCAGGAGGTGTGCGGAGAAGAGAGCGCCCAGGGCTGGAAGGCAAGCGGAGAAGAGCGCGCCCAGGGCTGGAAGGCAAGCGGAGAAAGAGCGCGCCCAGGGCTGGAAGGCAAGCGGAGAAAGAGCGCACCCAGGGCTGGAAGGCAAGCGGGGGAAGAGCGCGCCCAGGGCTGGAAGGCAAGCGGGGGAAGAGCGCGCCCAGGGCTGGAAGGCAAGCGGGGGAAGAGCGCGCCCAGGGCTGGAAGGCAAGCGGGGGAAGAGCGCGCCCAGGGCTGGAAGGCAAGCGGGGGAAGAGCGCGCCCAGGGCTGGAAGGCAAGCGGAGAAAGAGCGCGCCCAGGGCTGGAAGGCAAGCGGAGAAAGAGCGCGCCCAGGGCTGGAAGGCAAGCGGAGAAAGAGCGCGCCCAGGGCTGGAAGGCAAGCGGGGGAAGAGCGCGCCCAGGGCTGGAAGGCAAGCGGGGGAAGAGCGCGCCCAGGGCTGGAAGGCAAGCGGGGGAAGAGCGCGCCCAGGGCTGGAAGGCAAGCGGGGGAAGAGCGCGCCCAGGGCTGGAAGGCAAGCGGGGGGAAGAGCGCGCCCAGGGCTGGAAGGCAAGCGGGGGAAGAGCGCGCCCAGGGCTGGAAGGCAAGCGGGGGAAGAGCGCGCCCAGGGCTGGAAGGCAAGCGGGGGAAGAGCGCGCCCAGGGCTGGAAGGCAAGCGGGGGAAGAGCGCGCCCAGGGCTGGAAGGCAAGCGGGGGGAAGAGCGCGCCCAGGGCTGGAAGGCAAGCGGGGGAAGAGCGCGCCCAGGGCTGGAAGGCAAGCGGGGGAAGAGCGCGCCCAGGGCTGGAAGGCAAGCGGGGGAAGAGCGCGCCCAGGGCTGGAAGGCAAGCGGGGGAAGAGCGCGCCCAGGGCTGGAAGGCAAGCGGGGGAAGAGCGCGCCCAGGGCTGGAAGGCAAGCGGGGGAAGAGCGCGCCCAGGGCTGGAAGGCAAACGGAGAAGAGCACGCCCAGGGCTGGAAGGCAAGCGGAGAAGAGCACGCCCAGGGCTGGAAGGCAAGCGGAGAAGAGCACGCCCAGGGCTGGAAGGCAAGCGGGGGAAGAGCGCACCCAGGGCTGGAAGGCAAGCGGGGGAAGAGCGCACCCAGGGCTGGAAGGCAAGCGGGGGAAGAGCGCGCCCAGGGCTGGAAGGCAAGCGGGGGAAGAGCGCGCCCAGGGATGGAAGGCAAGCGGGGGAAGAGCGCGCCCAGGGCTGGAAGGCAAGCGGGGGAAGAGCGCGCCCAGGGCTGGAAGGCAAGCGGAGAAGAGCGCGCCCAGGGCTGGAAGGCAAGCGGGGGAAGAGCGCGCCCAGGGCTGGAAGGCAAGCGGGGGAAGAGCGCGCCCAGGGCTGGAAGGCAAGCGGGGGAAGAGCGCGCCCAGGGCTGGAAGGCAAGCGGGGGAAGAGCGCGCCCAGGGCTGGAAGCAGTCATTCAGCCCTTCTGATCCACCCACAAAAAGCCTTAGCTCATATTAATAACTATTTTTATGGTTTATAAAGCACCAATGTATTTTATTATTATATATATAAAATCAAACTGTCATATTTTGTGTCACCCCTCCTTGGGAAACAAAACCCTTGGGGGCAACTGCACAAGATGGCTCCAGCACTGACGGGTGGCTAGCTGTCAGACAGGAGGATTAGCTTGGGGCAGCATGTAGCGACCCTGGCACTGAAGGGGTGCACGGAGTGGCTAGCAGCCAGACAGGAGGATGACCCTGGGGCAGAGGGTATTATACACAGGAGAGGAACTGCTGGGTAACTAAGCCGGATAATACCAGAGCGCCGGCTCACCTTGTGTGTACACAACAGGAGGGGGCGGGGGGATACAACACCACCAGAGAAGTTAGGAGTCCCCCAGTCACATTCCCACACACCCTCTCTGTATTAGCCATCAGGACACACACCGCTCCCTGGGGTCTGCACATGGCCCCCGGTTCTGTAATTATTAATGATCTCCCTTATAACCCAATTCTGCTGCTTTGTCAGAAAGGAAAATCAAATTATGACCTCTTGTTCTTACATACATTAGGGAGACGCTTCCTCCAGAACGTTATTAAATTCTCTGAAAATTGTGATGTTTCCCATCATATCCCCCACAGGGGTTTGGGGGACCAGAAGTGACCTATGACCTCAAGGCAAAGGACGATCCAAACACTACATGGAGAAATAAGTAGTCCACAAGTAAACAGGGTCTACTACAGATATCAGTGGACCCTCGGCTACATTCAGGGAGGTAACTAGTAGGTGGAAGCATCAGCTGAGCCACACACCAGAGGAAAAGAGGCTGATCTTAGGAGCCAGCCAGGTTGGTTAGGCAATGGATTATATATAGAAATATGTATCTTAACTAGAAAATAGGGAGCCAGCAGTAAAATCTCAGGAGCCACGGGCCCCCAGCCCTGCTACACACATTAAGGTCATGGAGTATGTGCATAACCTGGGGTCTGGCTCTCATTGGCTCTGTTACACCTTGTAGTGGGAGTGTAGTATACTACAGAGTGTAAGCACACAGTAGCTACAATACTGGAGGTTTGGCTCGCATTGGCTCTGTTACACCCTGTAGTAGGAGTGTAGTATACTACAGAGTGTAAGCACACAGTAGCTACAATACTGGAGGTCTGGCTCGCATTGGCTCTGTTACACCTTGTAGTAGGAGTGTAGTATACTACAGAGTGTAAGCACACAGTAGCTACAATACTGGAGGTTTGGCTCTCATTGGCTCTGTTACACCCTGTAGTAGGAGTGTAGTATACTACAGAGTGTAAGCACACAGTAGCTACAATACTGGAGGTTTGGCTCTCATTGGCTCTGTTACACCCTGTAGTAGGAGTGTAGTATACTACAGAGTGTAAGCACACAGTAGTTACAATACTGGAAGTTTGGCTCTTATTGGCTCTGTTACACCCTGTAGTAGGAGTGTAGTATACTACAGAGTGTAAGCACACAGTAGTTACAATACTGGAGGTCTGGCTCGCATTGGCTCTGTTACACCCTGTAGTAGGAGTGTAGTATACTACAGAGTGTAAGCACACAGTAGTTACAATACTGGAAGTTTGGCTCTTATTGGCTCTGTTACACCCTGTAGTAGGAGTGTAGTATACTACAGAGTGTAAGCACACAGTAGCTACAATACTGGAGGTTTGGCTCGCATTGGCTCTGTTACACCTTGTAGTAGGAGTGTAGTATACTACAGAGTATAAGCACACAGTAGCTACAATACTGGAGGTCTGGCTCTCGTGGGCTCTGTTACACCCTGTAGTAGGAGTGTAGTATACTACAGAGTGTAAGCACACAGTAGCTACAATACTGGAGGTTTGGCTCTCATTGGCTCTGTTACACCCTGTAGTGGGAGTGTAGTATACTACAGAGTGTAAGCACACAGTAGCTACAATACTGGAGGTTTGGCTCTCGTGGGCTCTGTTACACCCTGTAGTGGGAGTGTAGTATACTACAGAGTGTAAGCACACAGTAGTTACAATACTGGAGGTTTGGCTCTCATTGGCTCTGTTACACCTTGTAGTAGGAGTGTAGTATACTACAGAGTGTAAGCACACAGTAGTTACAATACTGGAGGTTTGGCTCTCATTGGCTCTGTTACACCTTGTAGTAGGAGTGTAGTATACTACAGAGTGTAAGCACACAGTAGTTACAATACTGGAGGTCTGGCTCTCGTGGGCTCTGTTACACCCTGTAGTGGGAGTGTAGTATACTACAGAGTGTAAGCACACAGTAGTTACAATACTGGAGGTTTGGCTCTCATTGGCTCTGTTACACCTTGTAGTAGGAGTGTAGTATACTACAGAGTGTAAGCACACAGTAGTTACAATACTGGAGGTTTGGCTCTCATTGGCTCTGTTACACCTTGTAGTAGGAGTGTAGTATACTACAGAGTGTAAGCACACAGTAGTTACAATACTGGAGGTTTGGCTCCCATTGGCTCTGTTACACCCTGTAGTAGGAGTGTAGTATACTACAGAGTGTAAGCACACAGTAGTTACAATACTGGAGGTTTGGCTCGCATTGGCTCTGTTACACCCTGTAGTAGGAGTGTAGTATACTACAGAGTATAAGCACACAGTAGCTACAATACTGGAGGTTTGGCTCGCATTGGCTCTGTTACACCTTGTAGTAGGAGTGTAGTATACTACAGAGTGTAGTATACTACAGAGTGTAAGCACACAGTAGTTACAATACTGGAGGTTTGGCTCTCGTGGGCTCTGTTACACCTTGTAGTAGGAGTGTAGTATACTACAGAGTGTAAGCACACAGTAGTTACAATACTGGAGGTTTGGCTCTCATTGGCTCTGTTACACCTTGTAGTAGGAGTGTAGTATACTACAGAGTGTAAGCACACAGTAGTTACAATACTGGAGGTTTGGCTCTCATTGGCTCTGTTACACCTTGTAGTAGGAGTGTAGTATACTACAGAGTGTAAGCACACAGTAGTTACAATACTGGAGGTTTGGCTCCCATTGGCTCTGTTACACCCTGTAGTAGGAGTGTAGTATACTACAGAGTGTAAGCACACAGTAGTTACAATACTGGAGGTTTGGCTCGCATTGGCTCTGTTACACCCTGTAGTAGGAGTGTAGTATACTACAGAGTATAAGCACACAGTAGCTACAATACTGGAGGTTTGGCTCGCATTGGCTCTGTTACACCTTGTAGTAGGAGTGTAGTATACTACAGAGTGTAGTATACTACAGAGTGTAAGCACACAGTAGTTACAATACTGGAGGTTTGGCTCTCGTGGGCTCTGTTACACCTTGTAGTAGGAGTGTAGTATACTACAGAGTGTAAGCACACAGTAGCTACAATACTGGAGGTTTGGCTCACATGGGCTCTGTTACACCCTGTAGTAGGAGTGTAGTATACTACAGAGTATAAGCACACAGTAGCTACAATACTGGAGGTTTGGCTCGCATTGGCTCTGTTACACCTTGTAGTAGGAGTGTAGTATACTACAGAGTGTAGTATACTACAGAGTGTAAGCACACAGTAGTTACAATACTGGAGGTTTGGCTCTCGTGGGCTCTGTTACACCTTGTAGTAGGAGTGTAGTATACTACAGAGTGTAAGCACACAGTAGCTACAATACTGGAGGTTTGGCTCACATTGGCTCTGTTACACCCTCTAGTAGGAGTGTAGTATACTACAGAGTGTAAGCACACAGTAGCTACAATACTGGAGGTTTGGCTCGCATTGGCTCGGTTACACCCTGTAGTAGGAGTGTAGTATACTACAGAGTGTAAGCACACAGTAGCTACAATACTGGAGGTTTGGCTCTCGTGGGCTCTGTTACACCCTGTAGTAGGAGTGTAGTATACGGCAGAGTGTAAGCACACAGTAGCTACAATACTGGAGGTTTGGCTCTCGTGGGCTCTGTTACACCTTGTAGTAGGAGTGTAGTATACTACAGAGTGTAAGCACACAGTAGCTACAATACTGGAGGTTTGGCTCACATGGGCTCTGTTACATCCTGTAGTAGGAGTGTAGTATACTACAGAGTGTAAGCACACAGTAGTTACAATACTGGAGGTTTGGCTCGCATTGGCTCTGTTACACCTTGTAGTAGGAGTGTAGTATACTACAGAGTGTAAGCACACAGTAGTTACAATACTGGAGGTTTGGCTCGCATTGGCTCTGTTACACCTTGTAGTAGGAGTGTAGTATACTACAGAGTGTAAGCACACAGTAGCTACAATACTGGAGTTTTGGCTCGCATTGGCTCTGTTACACCCTGTAGTAGGAGTGTAGTATACTACAGAGTGTAAGCACACAGTAGCTACAATACTGGAGGTTTGGCTCGCATTGGCTCTGTTACACCCTGTAGTAGGAGTGTAGTATACTACAGAGTGTAAGCACACAGTAGCTACAATACTGGAGGTTTGGCTCTCATGGGCTCGGTTACACCCTGTAGTAGACACCCTGTAGTAGGAGTGTAGTATACTACAGAGTGTAAGCACACAGTAGTTACAATACTAGAGGTTTGGCTCACATGGGCTCTGTTACACCTTGTAGTAGGAGTGTAGTATACTACAGAGTGTAAGCACACAGTAGCTACAATACTGGAGGTTTGGCTCACATGAGCTCTGTTACACCTTGTAGTAGGAGTGTAGTATACTACAGAGTGTAAGCACACAGTAGTTACAATACTAGAGGTTTGGCTCACATGGGCTCTATGTTACTCTACTTTACAGTGGAATATATGTACATTACCAGATGTCCAGCTCCCTCCTGCTGGTTTCACACTATGTAGCAGACCTGTAGTAACTGTATAGTAGGTAGAATACCCATTTCTGTAGTAGATATATAGTAGGAGTATGAGTTACCAGCTTTGTCCTGGCTCTAGTAGATGTAAAGTATGTGCATTAGCATGTGTTATACTATGCTGTTTCTACAGCTCCACTGCATAGTATGTGTGTATTCTGTTTATAGTATCGAATATATGCCCCCCCCCCCCATTTCACACTGTGTACTAGTTGTATAGTAGATGCATGCTACTCCCTGTAGTAGGTGTATTGTATAGTTGCAGTGTCACAACAAGAACCAGACCTCTATACTATAAACTTACTACAGAATATAGCATGGTGGCTGTAGACATATAGTAGGCGGATTACCTGAAGTCTGGCTCCTCCTTGCTCTGGTTTCTGCATTACCTGAGGTATGGCACTCCCTGATTTTTATGAAGCTACTACACCTGAATTACAGGTATGTTGTAGCACTGTAGTAGTTATATAGTAGGCAGATTACCTCAGGCCATGCTCTCTCTGGCTCCAGGTTACTGCACTTCTACTATGTATGTACTACAGAGAGTAACTGTATAAATCTGTAGTAATTACCCCGGGATGGAAAGCAGCAAAATGTGACAAATGTGAGCCTTTGTATGGTAGTAATACCCGAGGTCAGGCTCTATGTTACACCCCGTAGTGCATGTATAGTATATACAGCAGTAGTTACCTCAGGTCCGACTCCCCCTGCCCCCTCTCTCCCAGTAGTACATGTATAGTACATACAGCAGTAGTTACCTCAGGTCCGGCTCCCCCCTGCCCCCTCTCGCCCAGTAGTACATGTATAGTATATACAGCAGTAGTTACCTCAGGTCCGACTCCCCCTGCCCCCTCTCTCCCAGTAGTACATGTATAGTATATACAGCAGTAGTTACCTCAGGTCCGGCTCCCCCCTGCCCCCTCTCTCCCAGTAGTACATACAGCAGTAGTTACCTCAGGTCCGGCTCCCCCCTGCCCCCTCTCGCCCAGTAGTACATGTATAGTATATACAGCAGTAGCTACCTCAGGTCCGGCTCCCCCCTGCCCCCTCTCACCCAGTAGTACATGTATAGTATATACAGCAGTAGTTACCTCAGGTCCGGCTCCCCCTGCCCCCTCTCACCCAGTAGTACATGTATAGTACATACAGCAGTAGTTACCTCAGGTCCGGCTCCCCCCTGCCCCCTCTCTCCCAGTAGTACATGTATAGTACATACAGCAGTAGTTACCTCAGGTCCGGCTCCCCCTGCCCCCTCTCTCCCAGTAGTACATGTATAGTACATACAGCAGTAGTTACCTCAGGTCCGGCTCCCCCTGCCCCCTCTCTCCCAGTAGTACATGTATAGTACATACAGCAGTAGTTACCTCAGGTCCGGCTCCCCCTGCCCCCTCTCTCCCAGTAGTACATGTATAGTACATACAGCAGTAGTTACCTCAGGTCCAGCTCCCCCTGCCCCCTCTCTCCCAGTAGTACATGTATAGTACACACAGCAGTAGTTACCTCAGGTCAGGCTCCCCCTGCCCCCTCTCGCCCAGTAGTATATACAGCAGTAGTTACCTCAGGTCCGACTCCCCCTGCCCCCTCTCTCCCAGTAGTACATGTATAGTACATACAGCAGTAGTTACCTCAGGTCCCGCTCCCCCCTGCCCCCTCTCTCCCAGTAGTACATGTATAGTACATACAGCAGTAGTTACCTCAGGTCCCGCTCCCCCCTGCCCCCTCTCTCCCAGTAGTACATGTATAGTATATACAGCAGTAGTTAAATCAGGTCCGGCTCCCCCTGCCCCCTCTCGCCCAGTAGTATATACAGCAGTAGTTACCTCAGGCCCGGCTCCCCCCCTGCCCCCTCTCTCCCAGTAGTACATGTATAGTACATACAGCAGTAGTTACCTCAGGTCCGGCTCCCCCCTGCCCCCTCTCACCCAGTAGTACATGTATAGTATATACAGCAGTAGTTACCTCAGGTCCGGCTCCCCCTGCCCCCTCTCTCCCAGTAGTACATGTATAGTACATACAGCAGTAGTTACCTCAGGTCCGGCTCCCCCCTGCCCCCTCTCTCCCAGTAGTACATGTATAGTACATACAGCAGTAGTTACCTCAGGTCCGACTCCCCCTGCCCCCTCTCTCCCAGTAGTACATGTATAGTACATACAGCAGTAGTTACCTCAGGTCCGACTCCCCCTGCCCCCTCTCACCCAGTAGTACATGTATAGTACATACAGCAGTAGTTACCTCAGGTCCGGCTCCCCCCTGCCCCCTCTCTCTCAGTAGTACATGTATAGTACATACAGCAGTAGTTACCTCAGGTCCGACTCCCCCTGCCCCCTCTCTCCCAGTAGTACATGTATAGTACATACAGCAGTAGCCACCTCAGGTCCGGCTCCCCCCTGCCCCCTCTCACCCAGTAGTACATGTATAGTATACACAGCAGTAGTTACCTCAGGTCCGACTCCCCCTGCCCCCTCTCTCCCAGTAGTACATGTATAGTACATACAGCAGTAGTTACCTCAGGTCCGACTCCCCCTGCCCCCTCTCTCCCAGTAGTACATGTATAGTACATACAGCAGTAGTTACCTCAGGTCCGACTCCCCCTGCCCCCTCTCTCCCAGTAGTACATGTATAGTACATACAGCAGTAGTTACCTCAGGTCCGGCTCCCCCTGCCCCCTCTCTCCCAGTAGTACATGTATAGTATATACAGCAGTAGTTACCTCAGGTCCGACTCCCCCCTGCCCCCTCTCGCCCAGTAGTACATGTATAGTACATACAGCAGTAGTTACCTCAGGTCCGGCTCCCCCTGCCCCCTCTTACCCAGTAGTACACACAGCAGTAGTTACCTCAGGTCCGACTCCCCCTGCCCCCTCTCTCCCAGTAGTACATGTATAGTATATACAGCAGTAGTTACCTCAGGTCCGGCTCCCCCTGCCCTCTCTCTCCCAGTAGTACATGTATAGTACATACAGCAGTAGTTACCTCAGGTCCGACTCCCCCTGCCCCCTCTCGCCCAGTAGTACATGTATAGTACATACAGCAGTAGTTACCTCAGGTCCGGCTCCCCCCTGCCCCCTCTCTCTCAGTAGTACATGTATAGTACATACAGCAGTAGTTACCTCAGGTCCGACTCCCCCTGCCCCCTCTCTCCCAGTAGTACATGTATAGTACATACAGCAGTAGTTACCTCAGGTCCGGCTCCCCCTGCCCCCCCTCGCCCAGTAGTACATGTATAGTACACACAGCAGTAGTTACCTCAGGTCCGGCTCCCCCTGCCCCCTCTCTCCCAGTAGTACATGTATAGTATATACAGCAGTAGTTACCTCGGGTCCGGCTCCCCCTGCCCCCTCTCACCCAGTAGTACATGTATAGTACATACAGCAGTAGTTACCTCAGGTCCGGCTCCCCCCTGCCCCCTCTCTCTCAGTAGTACATGTATAGTACATACAGCAGTAGTTACCTCAGGTCCGGCTCCCCCCTGCCCCCTCTCTCTCAGTAGTACATGTATAGTACATACAGCAGTAGTTACCTCAGGTCCGACTCCCCCTGCCCCCTCTCTCCCAGTAGTACATGTATAGTATATACAGCAGTAGTTACCTCGGGTCCGGCTCCCCCTGCCCCCTCTCTCCCAGTAGTACATGTATAGTATATACAGCAGTAGTTACCTCAGGTCCGACTCCCCCTGCCCCCTCTCTCCCAGTAGTACATGTATAGTATATACAGCAGTAGTTACCTCGGGTCCGGCTCCCCCCTGCCCCCTCTCGCCCAGTAGTACATGTATAGTACACACAGCAGTAGTTACCTCAGGTCCGGCTCCCCCCTGCCCCCTCTCGCCCAGTAGTACATGTATAGTACATACAGCAGTAGTTACCTCAGGTCCGGCTCCCCCCTGCCCCCTCTCGCCCAGTAGTACATGTATAGTATATACAGCAGTAGTTACCTCAGGTCCGACTCCCCCTGCCCCCTCTCTCCCAGTAGTACATGTATAGTATATACAGCAGTAGTTACCTCAGGTCCGACTCCCCCTGCCCCCTCTCTCCCAGTAGTACATGTATAGTATATACAGCAGTAGTTACCTCGGGTCCGGCTCCCCCCTGCCCCCTCTCGCCCAGTAGTACATGTATAGTACACACAGCAGTAGTTACCTCAGGTCCGGCTCCCCCCTGCCCCCTCTCGCCCAGTAGTACATGTATAGTACATACAGCAGTAGTTACCTCAGGTCCGGCTCCCCCCTGCCCCCTCTCGCCCAGTAGTACATGTATAGTACATACAGCAGTAGTTACCTCAGGTCCGGCTCCCCCCTGCCCCCTCTCTCCCAGTAGTACATGTATAGTATATACAGCAGTAGTTACCTCAGGTCCGGCTCCCCCCTGCCCCCTCTCGCCCAGTAGTACATGTATAGTATATACAGCAGTAGTTACCTCAGGTCCGGCTCCCCCCTGCCCCCTCTCTCCCAGTAGTACATGTATAGTATATACAGCAGTAGTTACCTCAGGTCCGACTCCCCCCTGCCCCCTCTCTCCCAGTAGTACATGTATAGTACATACAGCAGTAGTTACCTCAGGTCCGACTCCCCCCTGCCCCCTCTCTCCCAGTAGTACATGTATAGTACATACAGCAGTAGTTACCTCAGGTCCGACTCCCCCTGCCCCATCTCACCCAGTAGTACATGTATAGTACATACAGCAGTAGTTACCTCAGGTCCGGCTCCCCCTGCCCCCTCTCTCCCAGTAGTACATACAGCAGTAGTTACCTCAGGTCCGACTCCCCCTGCCCCCTCTCTCCCAGTAGTACATGTATAGTATATACAGCAGTAGTTACCTCAGGTCCGGCTCCCCCCTGCCCCCTCTCGCCCAGTAGTACATGTATAGTACATACAGCAGTAGTTACCTCAGGTCCGGCTCCCCCCTGCCCCCTCTCTCCCAGTAGTATATACAGCAGTAGTTACCTCAGGTCCGGCTCCCCCCTGCCCCCTCTCGCCCAGTAGTACATGTATAGTACATACAGCAGTAGTTACCTCAGGTCCGGCTCCCCCCTGCCCCCTCTCTCCCAGTAGTACATGTATAGTACATACAGCAGTAGTTACCTCAGGTCCGGCTCCCCCCTGCCCCCTCTCTCCCAGTAGTATATACAGCAGTAGTTACCTCAGGTCCGGCTCCCCCCTGCCCTTCGCCGCCTCTTCCGTCTTCTCAGGCACCTCGCTGTCCCCCTCGCCCCGACTGACGCTCCTATGCACCGCTTTCTTCCTCCGTAGCGCACTCCCGTGCTCGGCCATGTCTCCGGCGGCTACCCCCACCGCCTCTTTCCAGACTTCTGTCCTTCCCTACAGCCCAAACCCGTCTCCTAGGGTGTTTCAGAATGTCACACCATCCAACCAATCACAGTAAGAGATTCCCGTATCTGTCCCGCCTCCTGACCAATTACAAGAAGACATGAACTCTCACAAACCACTCTATCCACTAATCACTTACCATGTTTATCTGCTAACCCCGCCTATTACCTCGTTCCAACACGCCCATTCTTGGTTCTCTCACCTAACTTCCCGCTACCTTTTTTGGTTTTAGCCACGCCTCTCAAAACCATTGTCCTATCGAGCCAGAGATGCCCAGAGCGCATGCTGGGAATGTAGTCCTTCTCGGTGAGTTTCGCTTCTCAGTGCAAGTAGTCATGTGACCTGATAAGTATATAAAAACTACATCACCCACAATGCACCGATCTCGCCACTCAGCATATTCGTGATGACGAGTCACACAGGTCAGCGCCCAATTGGTGAGGGGCGGAATGCGAGCTTGTGATTGGCTAAAGTACCAGAACTGGTTGTTCTGCATGTGAGGAGTGCACCAGCTGATGCGGAATGACCGGAGGGAGAGGCAGGCGGCGGGCAGCGGGGGGCGGAGCCAGCTCAGGGGGAGGAGGAGGTGAGAGCGGCCAGGAAAAGCATCTAAGAGAGTAGAGGAGCCAATGTACTAAAGCAAAACATATGAATTGGACTCCAAGCCTGAGTGTTGCCTCCACCCCTGTCCCTGCTCTCTTTAGTACTCTGCTCTCTCTCTCTCTCTCTCTCTCTCTGCTCTCTCTCTCTCTCTCTCTCTCTCTCTGCTCTCTCTCTCTCTCTCTCTCTGCTCTCTCTCTCTCTGCTCTCTCTCTCTCTGCTCTCTCTCTCTGCTCTCTCTCTCTCTGCTCTCTCTCTCTGCTCTCTCTCTCTCTGATCTCTTTAGTACTCTGCTCTCTCTCTCTCTGCTCTCTCTCTCTCTCACTCTCTCTGATCTCTTTAGTACTCTGCTCTCTCTCTCACTCTCTCTGATCTCTTTAGTACTCTGCTCTCTCTCTCTCTCTCTCTCTCTCTCTCTCCTCTCTCTCTCTCTCTCTCTCTCTGATCTCTCTCTGCTCTCTCTCTCTCTCTCTGCTCTCTCTCTCTGATCTCTTTAGTACTCTGCTCTCTCTCTCTCTTTCTCTCTGATCTCTTTAGTACTCTGCTCTCTCTCTCTCTCTCTCTCTGATCTCTTTAGTACTCTGCTCTCTCTCTCTCTGCTCTCTCTCTCTCTGCTCTCTCTCTCTGCTCTCTCTCTCTTTCTCTCTGATCTCTTTAGTACTCTGCTCTCTCTCTCTCTCTCTCTCTCTCTCTGCTCTCTCTCTCTGCTCTCTCTCTCTCTCTCTCTCTCTGATCTCTTTAGTACTCTCTCTGCTCTCTCTCTCTCTGCTCTCTCTCTCTGCTCTCTCTCTCTCTCTGATCTCTTTAGTACTCTCTCTGCTCTCTCTCTCTCTCTCTCTCTCTGATCTCTTTAGTACTCTGCTCTCTCTCTCTCTCTCTGCTCTCTCTCTCTCTCTCTCTCTGATCTCTTTAGTACTCTGCTCTCTCTCTCTCTGCTCTCTCTCTCTGCTCTCTCTCTCTCTCTCTCTCTGATCTCTTTAGTACTCTCTCTGCTCTCTCTCTCTCTCTCTCTCTCTCTCTCTCTCTGATCTCTTTAGTACTCTGCTCTCTCTCTCTGCTCTCTCTCTCTCTCTGATCTCTTTAGTACTCTCTCTGCTCTCTCTCTCTCTCTCTCTCTCTCTGATCTCTTTAGTACTCTGCTCTCTCTCTCTCTCTCTCTCTGCTCTCTCTCTCTGCTCTCTCTCTCTGCTCTCTCTCTCTGCTCTCTCTCTCTCTCTCTCTCTCTCTGCTCTCTCTCTGCTCTCTTTAGTACTCTGCTCTCTCTCTGCTCTCTTTAGTACTCTGCTCTCTCTCTCTCTCTCTCTGATCTCTCTCTCTCTCTCTCTGATCTCTCTCTCTGCTCTCTCTCTCTCTGCTCTCTCTCTCTCTGCTCTCTCTCTCTGCTCTCTTTAGTACTCTGCTCTCTCTCTCCTCTCTCTCTCTCTCTCTCTCTCTCTCTCTCTGATCTCTTTCTCTCTGATCTCTTTAGTACTCTGCTCTCTCTCTCTGCTCTCTCTCTCTGATCTCTTTCTCTCTGATCTCTTTAGTACTCTGCTCTCTCTCTGCTCTCTCTCTCCTCTCTCTCTCTCTGCTCTCTCTCTCTGATCTCTTTAGTACACTGCTCTCTCTCTGCTCTCTCTCTCTCTGATCTCTTTAGTACTCTGCTCTCTCTCTGCTCTCTCTCTCTTTCTCTCTGATCTCTTTAGTACTCTGCTCTCTCTCTCCTCTCTCTCTCTCTCTGCTCTCTCTCTCTGATCTCTTTAGTACTCTGCTCTCTCTCTCTGCTCTCTCTCTCTGCTCTCTCTCTCTGCTCTCTCTCTCTCTCTCTCTCTCTCTCTGATCTCTTTAGTACTCTCTCTGCTCTCTCTCTCTCTCTGATCTCTTTAGTACTCTGCTCTCTCTCTGCTCTCTCTCTGCTCTCTCTCTCTCTGATCTCTTTAGTACTCTGCTCTCTCTCTGCTCTCTCTCTCTCTCTCTCTCTCTGATCTCTTTAGTACTCTT